>CAJUYG010001964.1:25730-44760 GCA_910591675.1 Galerucella calmariensis
TGGATTCCTGGGGATACCTTATATGCGGGGATCTGTAGGAGTGTAACTTATGCTTCCCTAGCTACTCATGAATCAACCGTGGATAAGAAAAAAAAAAGATACCAAGCGGGCAGAAGTCGGAGCAATGTATCCGCAATGCCCAAAAATACAATATGTAGCATCTTTCTCACACACGAGCAAACCTCGTGTTGAGGAAGCTATAGAAAAACAGGAGAGAGGAAAGGCAGATGCACCCATATACCCTCCTCCTCCTCAACTGGTGAGAGAAATCCTGCACATATATAGGAAAACCTCCCTGCTTCCCGAAATGGGTAAACCTGGAGGAAGGGACAATCCACTAAGGCGTGGACTTAGTGGAGTGGGGGTAATATGGCAACTTCGCTTTCTTGAACAGGGACTTGCACCCGAAGGAAGCAAAAAGCAAGGAGAGGAGAAAAAGATCCCTCCTAAAGGAGATAAACAAAAGCGGGAAAAGGGGTCAGACAAGGCACCGCAAGTGCGGATGAAGAGGAAAAATGAGCACAGGATAGCCATCCCTTCTTCAAAACTCTGAGACTACCGCCTCAGTGCAGACGACCAAACCTTGTTAGAGAACTTAATAATAGAAGAAATGTGTGCTGGATGGGAGCATAAGCTGTAGTAGAGTGGCATACATCACCAGAGAGACTGAATCTGTAATTTAACCTAGGTGTTGGTAATGTGTAATAAACTTCAATGTAGGTTTTCGCTTAAACTAGTTTCAGAACACTTTGTTATTCCCAAACTCATTTTATTTTTTATAAAGTGCTATACCTCATTTAAAAACCAGGAGGAGTGATTTGAATTTAAGTTGGCAATTATGTAGACCTCTGATTGGTCAGATTCAGCCCAGTTTCACACAACACTTTTTAATATTGACATCAGCTGATAGTTTTCATTTTTGATAGTTCTGACAGATAAATAAATAAATATTGGATGAAAAACCAAAAATATTCTGAAGCAGTGGTTACATTATTGCTTTACATTCTTTTTAAAGTAGTAAAGTCGGTTTAGCAAGTATTAAGGGAATACTGAAGTAGAGGAACATTATATAGTGCAGAAAATATTGGTGGAATACCAGGACTTTTGAAAAATTGTGATGAGTGAATAGAAAATGTCGTTCGAAGAACAAAAATGTTATCTGTGCTGGACAAAATTTTGCAAGCTTCAAAGAAGCGTTCAGACTTTCTTGAAACAAATGAAATTTATCTGTGTCACCTTTTGACGTGTCGAATGTATTTATTTATTTATTTGTTATACCTATACATATTTGGGAAGAAATCGTCAAAGTTCATCGGAACATGCCATGGAAGATATGAAACAATATAGAAAAGAATGGGTTTGGTAGAAAATACATTATTGGTTTTTGAAGTTAAAGAGAAGGAAAAAGGTATCTCAGAAGTATTTGAAAAGTGGTTTATTACACTTAATCCGGCAACATAAAGATAACTGTTGGAAATGTTTAAATTAATACTGCATATTGTTCTACAATGCTATTAATTTTGTAGTATTGTTATTGCCAGAACATATTATCAATTGTCATATTCTTTTCAATTCAATTGTAATAAATATAATTAAGGTAACTTTTGACTATCTGTAATTTTCCACCATCAACAATGACCATAATTTGTTTGTTGTCGATGTGAATCTGAATCTTCTTATGTTTGAAAAAGAAAAAATCGACTTATGACTAATATCTTTGCTATGAAGGCATATTTAATATATTTGGAACACGACTGTTGACTACGTTTTCGGAACACACCCTTTAGTAACTAATCTGGTAACTTTTAGTGGTGTGAGTAAGGCTTTTCAAATTACTTCTGGTTTTTAAATGAATGAGTTTTGTAACTATGTATAGGTTGGTACCTACTGGAAAATAAAATAAATGATAGTGTGAGAGAGGGATCGTTGAATAAAAGATGTCGAACCGAAAAGATTGTTTACTATAACATCATAATTAAAAACAAACAATGCAAATATTATAGAGATAGGTGATAGTGTTTGGATAATTGATATTATGGAAAAATATTTGAAACCCTTCTCCAACCTCGTTCATTTTTATTAATAATTTTCCGTAGACATGGGTGGCATCTTGGCCCTGCTCTGTATCATTGTTTGCCTAAATTTCAACCGATGTTAATTATACCAACTGAGCAATTCCCAAACTCCCGCCTCCCTTTGAGCCGCAGCCTAATTCTTACACAAGTGAGTTGTAATCTAATATATATTCGCTTTGACTTCCACAATGTTATTTATTAATCTTTGAGACTTGACTTAAAACACTAAAAAACAGATAGAGTCCAAAATCATATACCTTAAGTATTGTACAATATTACGAGTAGCCTGAAAGTCTCAAAACTCAAATTCAAAAAGACGGATTCCTGAGTGATAGTTCACACCTGTAGCAGAGGTAGGCGCTACTAGTGGTAACTTTATGCCACAGAGCGGTACACGACTAACAGCTCTCATTCATTTCTCTATGGTTTTAGTTTAGTTGGTGTTCCATGAAGCCACATTCGTACAGAAGAATCACAGATTATAAAAAGAAGAATTATTGTATGACATCTGTTAGCAGTACAAGTTAACTACATATGCTTGCAGTGCTGCCAGCTTAAACAAAGTTACCATCTGAGTTTTTCAACTATTCTTTTAGCTTTAGCTGGGTTGGTAAAAATGTGTGCTGTGTTGCTGTGCATTGTTGGAACAAAATTTTTATAAAATGGCTGGTTATCATGCAAAAATTAGATGTAATTTGTGATCTTGAAATTGGAAACGCGTTGCTTATGTTATTTTTGCTTGTAAAAACTTTCAGTGCCGATTTTATAAGTATTTTACTTCGCTCAGAGGTGGCCTAGATGAGTTGTGTAATGTAGAGTTCGAATAGGTTTTAGACTGGTAGTGATAAGAACGTCTAATGTTTTTAATTTAAAACCCGAAACCAATTATTGGATGTATATTTCAGTCACTCGGATATTCCAGTATTTTATTTTGTAAGTACGCTATATACATTTATTCTGTATTAAAATCCATACTGTCCTGGTATTTGCTTTCCATGCATAAGAAAAGTAGAGAAGGTAGAATTGAAAACACCATTTGGAATTTGTTTTTGATACTTATAAAATTGTCACAGATAATAAAGGTTATGTTTATTTTAACGGATTCTTTATAGAATCTAAAAATACTTTTTTTTAATCTGTAGTATTTAATTTCAATATTGCTTGCTAGAAGCTGCATTCTCATACAATCTGTAATCTGATACAATTACCCATAACGTTTTTTACATTTTCATTAATATTGTTTCAAAGTCTGCAATTCATATAAATATATAAATACCACAAAAATTCCAAATGAATTAAAATGGTAATCTTCCAACCTAATAGTTGTAATGGGGTCAATGTGATAGGCTAAATATTTTTCACATTTACTTACATATTTATTTTAGAATACTATAAACTTAATGAACAGATAATTGAATTATAAATGTACATATAAGAAATTACAAAAAAATTTGAAAATTAATGAAGTTTTTGATTCAATGACTTAACATTAGCCTTAGATTATCAATGAATCCAAGAATTCCAGTCATAAATCTAATTAAGTCAAATTGTTTCACCCCTGCCATCATATTCAGATGTGAATATTTTAACAATCAGTTTGAAGTGTAAAATTTATATCAATGAAATGGAAAGCCAAACATATGTTATCAGTTATTAAAATATTCTTGTGGAAAAATTTTATAGATTGGATCTATGACTTTTTATTTACTTAGGAATACTCTATACAATGTTAACCAAAAGAGTACTGATGTATATTAAGCTAGCATATCCAAATCATAAACCCAAATTTGTAGTAGATACATTATTAATTGCTAATTTATTACATTAAAAATAATGTAGGTATTGCATCCATCCTTCTCAAGAAATAATCGATATGTTACCTTGAAAAAGTTGCAGAAGTTGCAAAAAAGATGGCAAAAAATAAAAAGAAATGGACTAATTTCATCCAAGAACAAAATATTTAGATATAGATACCTACCCTTACACCTTCTGGTATAAAAAGGGTTTTTGATTATATATGTATATAGCTTGAAATTTACGCTAGCACATCTATTGATGTATCTCTGCAACTAAAAAAGTTATAATCATGTCATAAGGTTTAGTTTCTTACCAATTTATTGCTGATGGCATAGACTTTTATCCCTCTCTAGAAACCACTCTTGCATTCCCTAGTGAGATACCCCATGGTGTATTAGAGGAACAAGTATATCTAAGAATATTATATTAAAAATTGAATAGATGAGGCTTTTACTTGATGTAGATCCATAGTAAGTTATGAAATCATTAATGTAGGTACATTGGAAAATTCACCAAAAATCTTCACATATCAATAACTATCAAATATTTTTTCTGTAAAATGATCAAATCTATTAAAGAAAACTATTATAATAATCACATCTCTAGACCTAAGAATTTCTCCAGAGAAACTTGGTCTTTTATAAATGATTCAAGAAATAAATCATCAAACTTTATTGACCTCGAATCAGATGAACTTAACAATTATTTCATAAATGGTAGTAAAAATATTAGCTCTAAAATATCTTCTAGTGGGATTCCATTATTTCTTATAAGAAACTGTGTTTTTACTTTGGCCAAACCAATACAATTCTTTTTTAACCTTTCTTTAGACACTGGTATCTTCCTCTTTTTGGAAACAGAGTTTCATTACTCCAATTCATAAATCGCTTGATAAATCGAGACTTGAAGATGATGTAAAGAATTTAAGATAAGTCTGCAGTCACCCTGAGTTAAGTTATCAACTTCCACTAATTTAATACTTGAACATTTTTTTCTAAATACATTTGAAAAAAGAGGACAGGTTGATGTAATATATACCAATTTTACCAAAGCATTTTGTCCTTGTTAACCATTCACTCTGGTTAGGTAGCTATATAATTATATTAGGTCTATTATTTTAATTATATTCACAAGATGGCAAACTGACTGAAAATGACAGAGACTTACAAAATGATCATGGAATATTAAATATAAATTACAGATGATATACTAGATGTGATGTTTGAGAAACAAAGGATAAAAGAGATGTGACTTTTTGCACTTGAAACACTAGTGTGAATGGTTTACTTTTCTCTCATTGAGTTACCTACCTTATGGCATTCCTTTTTTGGAATAGCTGCAACTATCTGTTGAATTTAGTTTCAATTTTGCCAAAGAGGGCACTCCAATGTGTAAAGCAATTTATTAAGAACATTACATACTTCTCTTTATTGGACGAGAAATTCTCCTTATGTACTGGAGCACTAAATTTATACTGTATATTGAAAAAAACATCATAGAAACTACTTTATTAATATTGAAAAATAGATCTGGCTCATTAGGTAAGGTAATGACCATACTCAAACTAAAAACAAAAATACTGGCCTCTAAAAATGATCTAAGTTGGTAGATTTAATTAAAACTGGCCAATATGACATGTCAGATATTTGAAATGGGTTTTAAAATTGAATTTATTGTGAATGGGAATGGGGAAGCTGTTATTTAGAACTGTATAATATAGCTTAAATTTCGGCTTAAATAGTTGTTCTTTCTGAAAGTGTTCATATTATTTTTGACAGGTGTATCAACCTATAATCATCTTAATTTTTTCAATTTACACATACCATTAGCACAAATGATTTTTAAATAATCAATGGGGAATTTCAACTAATGTGTTTGATAAAAATGTTCAACTATTTGTTAGTGATGTTAACAATTATGTTAAAATAAATAATTCAAAAATTGAATAGATGAGGCTTTTACTTGATGGAGATGAACACAGGCACATCAGCTGGAGTTCATGGCAGGCAGGAATAACGGGGATTTTTGGTCCAAAAATTTAATGTAAAATATTTTATTGTTGAAAAGCCAAGCTTTCATGTCATTTTGACACTTCTTTGTGGCACTAAAATATACAATATCGAAATATAATATTAAGATAACAATAATTACTAACATGTAAGAATTAATTAAATTTGATACACTAAATATGATTCTTAAAAAGTTATAAATGTAAAAATGTTTTAAAATTATTGTAAATGGTGACATACTTCGCACAGACATCAATACCTAATTTTGTTTATTTTTATGACTTTGACAAATAATTTGTTTGACATTTTGACATTTATGAAAATAAGTCTATTTTTATGTAAAAAGCATACAAATCTTTTATAGATGATTGAATTATACTTGATATAATTTATTTTGGTCCATACTTAGTTGCTATAAATATTGCTAGGATTTTCATTGTCATTTTTCTTGTTCATACTAATCATTTCAAGAGAATATCTCTTAGAAATGTTTTGCTTAGTGTGTCAGACTTAAGTTTCAAATAACATTTTATGGCATGTTTTGATGGAATGTTGTGTTAATGCACATGACTTTTTGTTGAGTTTTATATCACTTTTATGATAGAGTTTGTATAGTGCATTAACACTTGAAGTATTCGTCACACTTCCAATGCCTTCACTAATATTCCCATAGGGAAATCAATTAGAAGGTGATGTGATGGTAACTGGTGTGTCCTAAACATAGTCGTGTTATAATTACCTGGTTTCTTTTATTTTCTGTATACATCTGCCAAGGTCCAGAATTGAATTTAATATATTTTAATTTATATTCTGTGTTATGCCAATGTGAGTTCCAGCGTCTAATAGTTTCATGTTTGAAGTATGATTTCAAATCGTCTCCTACCGATAGATGGCACTCTAGCCAGTTTGAAAATGTACATTTATATTTAGTAATAGTAACTAATAGTTTTTCCCAACTTATGTCATCAAAAAATAATGATATTTAATAAAAAAATAAATGAATAGCTACCCTAGGCAGACTTGTTAATTTCTTATTATTAATTATGTTTGTTACAATTAAAAATAGGGGTTCCTTGAAGAAGTGTGCATAGATCTAATGAAAAATATTCCATACAAGTAAATATAGACATAGGATACTTTTTTATTTGCTTCTAATAACTATATTCGTTAAATACAGTTGAAAATGGGTTATTTGGAAAATGTTTGCAAAGTTCCAACAGAAAACAGCTTATACTAGTAAAGTAAATAGAATAGATCTATTATTTTTTTGTTTGTAACATTTGAATTTGTTGAGCCCTTTTGTAATTTTCAATTATTAATTTCTTGAAAAATGACTAAAACTTGAAATTGAGTCCTATGTAGTAGTAGTAGTGTTTATTCTGTATTATAAATATACTATTTACAAACATTCCTCATACAAACAGCTTAAAATATTGTTATAAAACTAAAAACATTAAACATTTGAACATCAACAACTATCAAAAATGTGATGGTTTCATAATATAAACAAATAACTGGAACAAATTAAAACTAGTATAAAATTCCTTTTGATCACAGAAAATGTTTACTCTCAGAAACTCCTTACATATCCTTGTAAATTTACTAATTTTTAGTTCTGGAAGTTGTTCCAACAGAATGGATTTTTTTATTTAATTTGTTATAAACAGTATCTGTGTTTTTTTATTGTTAAGAACTGTCTATAATCATTTTAAACCATTTTCCATTGGAACGACGGCTTGACTGATTCCAGCAAGCTCAATAAGCTAAACTTGAGTTGACCCAATTGGGAACTTATTATTTAGTCCTCCTTAACTAGTTTAGATAGATGGATAGCTTTATTGGTATTACAGTTTATGAAAGTTAAAATTTCCCAAAATCTTCACTAACACAACCTGTTTAGACACGTCAACAATAAAACATACAAACATATATTATATAAAAACATTTCATCCAAAACTGACTAACCCAGCCAGTTACAGTTAAAAACCTCATCTACTGACTAAAACGCCAGACTCTCAAGTGCATGCCCTACAGTATACTTCAACTTTTTATAGTTTAACTTTGTCCATTCAATTGGTATAGAGTTGTAAATTTTACAATAAATAAAATCCATTTGTTTAGAGATTTACTTTGGGTAATCTAATAATATCCTTACTCCTAGTGTTATAGTTATGAACATTTGATCCTGTGTTATATTTATGTTTATTTTTATGCATATATAAAATAGCTTCCAAAATAAAGAGGCATGGTACATTCAATATTCTTAATGATATAAACAATGGTTTTGCATGTTCTCTGAAGCCTACTCCCACCATATCACGTATAATTTTCTTTTGCTGTATAAGAACTTCATTTACCACATTTGTTGAACCCCATAAAAGTAAAAGAATTCCATATTGAATGTGAGACTGTACTAATCCAAAATAAGCAATCCTAAGCACTTCTTTTGATACAACAGCTTTCATTCTTCTCAATGCAAAACGTCCACTTGACAATTTCTTATTTAGCTCCTTTACATGTAGCTTCCAATTTAGATTGTTGTCGATAGTAAAACCTAGCATTTTTACACTATTTTCACCTTCATGTCTCTCATTTCTTTTTACAGAATTTATAACTTTTGTTTTATTTTTATTGAGAGTAGGGACATTAGCATTAAAATACCCTTCAAACTTATTTTGTAATTCAGCTGTTGCTGCATCCAGCTGATTATAATCTGCATTTTTAATTAAGAAGGTAGTATCATCTGCATATAAAATTGTTTCAGCAATATCAACATATTCTGGTAAATCATTCACATATATAACAAACAGTAAAGGTCCTAATACTGATCCTTGTGGCACACCATGTTTAACTAACTGTATATCCGATTTAATATTATTATGTATTAAAGAATACTTAGAGAGCAGGGCACTTTATTTTAAGACTGTCTTGAAGTAAACAATGCAAACGGGCATATGTTACAGATCTACAGATTTTGTTGGATAAAGTCGTGGGTAATTAATTACTATTCTAAATAAATGTAATCAGTTCCAAAATGGTGTGGGAATGCCTAGACATACTCAATGACCTAGGCGAGAACAATATAGTCACCTTACTATGGATTCCAGGACACACTGGAATATAAGGAAAAGAAATAGCAGATGAACTAGCAAAGAGGGGGACAGAAATACCTTTCTGGGGGGCCTGAACCCTTTTGTGGAGTTAGCCCCAATGTAATATTGGAAGAAATAGGTAAAGCTGAGAAAAAGAGAAGATCTAGTAGGGTTTATACAATCAAAAACTCTTCTGGGTGACTACAACCTGTTGAGATCAAAAGAATGCATAAGTCAAAGTAAAACTGTGCTAAGAGTTTTGGCAGGGATCCTAACGGGACATTGTCGCCTGAATGGGTACCTAAAAAAGCTCAAAATAGTGGAGGAAGAAGAATGCAGATTTTGTGGCATGGAAGAAGAAACCTCCATCCACATAATTTCCAACTGCACAGCACTTCAGAATCCTAGAGCAAAGCACCTAGGAGATTACTGGATAGAAGAGGAACATTTAGCCTGCAGACATACTAAAATTCCTCTGGGAAATAGGACTAAAGGAGGAGACTCTCCTCAGAAACTAAGCAGAAGTAAGGGGGAACAATAGATCTTTTTGGTCCCAGTGAATGTAACCCCAAAATAGACACCCCAAGCCATATTCTTTTTCAGATATAAGCTATTTTCTTTTTCAGATATAAGTTATGCAGACAATGGAAAAAATTCCATTGAAAAATGAACCTCCATCTGAAGTTAACCATCCAACCAAATTACAACAATCACCGGAAGTATGTTTTGTTTGTGGCAACCGAAATCAACCATACATATACTATCTAAACTCCAGACCAATACCAGATAAACCAAAAGAACCATATTTTCCATTTCTGGAGTCACACGAACCACCCATAGGTCACATATCAAAAAATGAGTATTCTGTCCCGGCATGTTACTTGTGTTATAAGTTGCTGCTAGAACAATGGGATACTCATGAGATGATGTCAAGACCGCATTCTGAACGATTGTATTGGCTGAAAAGGGCAGACAATGGACCATACACGGGCGCCGATATGGGAATGCAAGGAGAATATGCAGCTCAGGTTTTAGGTTTAAATAATGAAGGTTTACCACCGGCTACTCAACCGAGGCCTGTTAAAGAAGAAGTCAAGTCAAAGATAGGGGGAAAACAGATGCAGGTAATTTCTTTTTTTGTCATATTTTGTTATTCTCAATGATTTGTGCCCATATCTGATCTAGAAATGCATTAATATATTATAGGCCAGACGATAGGGGTAACAACTACAAGTAATTAGCAATAAGGCTGATTTTTTTTTCATAAGAACCTTAATGTATGTAGATTAATATACAAAAAAGTTTAACAGTCTATCGATTTCACAAATTGGAAAAAAAATCAAAAAACTTTTTTTTCCGAAATTTTTCAATATATAGTGTAAAAAATTCTGATTGAATATTTATATTTTTTCCCGCCGTGCAGCAGAGTCGCGCGGATGCGGAACACATACTTAGTTTACTGAATTTTTTACGGACAAACCATTGATCGGACGAAAAGAACGCAGGAGAACTTTTTTATTGCAAAGCTCTTCCCCTACACGGCGGTATTTTTTATTCTTCTCCACCTTCCTCGCAGCGTGAATTATTGAATAATTTCGAAAAAAAAAGTTTTTTGATTTGTTTTTCTAATTTGGGAAATCGATAGACTGGTAAACTTCAAGGTACTTATAAAGAAAAAAAACAGCCGTATTGCCAATTACTTGTACTTTTGGTCTAAAATGACCCATATCGAATGACCTATTAAGTATAATAAAAATTAAATATATTAAAATATGGAAAGTGCTAAAACATCTTCCACTATTTTCTTTTGAACATTCCAAGACAAAATAAATGTTGAATTAAAAATATATACTAGGAACATATTTTTAATTGGTTTATAATATTTAACAATTAACAATATTTAAATGCAGTCAGTGTAATAAGCGTCCTTTCGCGATAACGACCAAATAAATAAATAAACCTTTCCATGAATGACTGATTGAATTTTAATAGCAGTCAAAAATATATCTACACAATTAGTGAACGGAAACATTTGTTTTAAATTATTCCTTACAATTTAATAAAGTGTGCACAAGAGAGTTTCCAACAACCACTCAAGGTAGGTAAAAAGAATTTCCGAAATCTAGCTATACACTACCACTTTTGATCTTAACAATAAAACTGTCTGCTGAATGTTTTCCTGGGTTTCAATTCCAAACCTTATCGGCTACAACTGCGACAGCCATCTTCAGTTTTGTGGATGAAGTACTCTGCTTAACTGAAACTGAGTTCTCTGTTGTATATTCATTTTGGCGCATGTGGGAGTTTTACATTGGCGCATTTTTTGTGTGCCAGATCTTTGGTATATACAGTGTGTCCACGGATGGAGTATCCTATAGGTGAAAAATTTTTAAATATTAATTTAGTGAAAAATGTTATTCTTGATAAAAAGTTTTGCTTGTTCTGAAACCCCATAAAATTGGATAAAATTCAAGTTTTTCAAAACTCGTCTCATTTTATGGTCAGTTTTATGAAAACCTGGAGTCTGACTTTTTGACATTTCTTCACATATTGGCTAATATCTCGGGAGCCTTGAGGTTTGCAAGTTTCTAGTCTACGCCATTCGATTCAGAATTGAATTTTCTATAAAAAGAGAAAATTTCCACATCGAAAAACGTTAGATATGGATTTTAGAAATTTCAGGTTTTGAAAATTCCCACACCGAAACTTATACTAATTCGCGAAGACTCATAATTTTCAAAATTCTTCATTTTATAGAAAAATCAATCCTGAACATTCAAGAACTGAACGTTTACCACAAAAAATTAGTGGAAACATAAAATTGAATTGTTAAATTTTTAATCTGAAGTTATATTACAGTTTATAGAAATTTTTATTTTCTAGATTTTTTCTTAAGTGGGTCGATTGTCCATATCGCACTTGAACAATTAAGCACCCCGCCTACGGCGTCGTGCCCAAACTTCGTCCTCGTGCGATATGGCCATCATATCCACACTAGTTGCACAAACTACTACATATTTCTATCAAAATATGCCCTTTTACATTTAAAAACAACCTGCCAAATGTCAAATCAATTTACCCATTCATTTTAAAGTTATCGAATTTAAACATTCAAGTTTTCAAAATTTCAACACTGTATTTCGAAAAGTAAATGTGCTAGACCCCTTAATACTCATATCATTTTGTCCAATTTTACGAGAGGAAACTACATGCAAACGTTGTAATTACCCTTAACGTTCGAGATGCTTATACCATTTTTTGCGCGATCGTATTGAAATAAATTCCGAATAAAATAATTTAAATTTCTTCGAAATGAACGAAATGGCAAAAGTGACATTTATACTTCTCGATCAGTTTAAAATATATTTTGCATTTTGGTGAAATTGTTTCTATGCTATTTATTACTTTTCGACGTCTGAACGGTAAGTAAATCACTTACCGACGTGTTAGACTTAGAAACCAGTGAACACAACCTACCGTCCTGACAACCGATGCTGTAAATAAACAAAAAAGATCAATCGCGCAAAAAATATTATGGAATTAATAATAAAAACTTATCCGAACAAATTCAAGTAGATCACCAGCACTGCGAATACCAGCTTTGCATAGAATTTTAATGTAGCATCGGTGGTTCAGTGGTAGAATGCTCGCCTTACACGCGGGCGGCCTGGGTTCGATTCCCGGCCGAAGCATATGAATCGCTGCTTCATAAACGAGAGAGAGGCTCAGAAGAGAGCACACGCACGCAAGCAAGGCACATAACGAAGCAACGTAACATAACGTATCGTAACGGTCAGATCTTTTGCGTCGCGATCCCCGGTCGCTCAAACCTAACCTGACGTAAAGAACTTCAATAATTCAAAGTACGTGTCTTGATTCATTCTCAAGTAATTATGCCAATCTGTGGGATCCAGTCGCAATTCCTCTAAAAGATTAATATGAGAATACGTAGCCCGTTTGTGTAACCAAGTCTTCACCCATTTTGACCAAGGTTTTCGTTTAATAATACACTTTTCCTTAATAACTACACACGCCACTGCCATTAACATAAGATCTTTTTTCGACGTCATGTCACGCTTGTCACACATACTCACTCAACAAGCAAAAGTGTCTGTGTGTGGGAAATATGAAAGTACACGTTTACTTTACAGCCAACATACAGATACTTAACTGCGCATTCTTCCTTCCTAGTGAGTGGGCCCCGTTAGACATTTTCTGATAGTAAATTTTTTTACAACCCTTGTAGAATACTATTTCATAGAGTTAACTATTTACAGGTATCTACTACATCTCGAAGTGATATCGATGCAACATCTGAGAGCGCTTTAGACTTGACCCACCCTAGCCCATTGCCTTCGTCGGTCATTCAATCGGTGCCTGTTTATGCGCACAGCCAAAATTCAAATTCCTCCACTGGCACGGATATTTTAGATTTAAGTATGCCGGACAAAAATTCAATGACCGAAGTATGTTATGTGTGCGGAGATGAATTTAAAAAGGGCAGCCTCGATTATGTAGCATCCAAAAAGGATTTTGATTCGCCTCTGAAGCCATTTTTTCCCAGTTTAATTGAACATCCGAGACCTAGTAGGAGTCGGCCTATCGATTCAGCTGGTAGAGTGCAGGCTTGTTTTGATTGTCAGCAGCATCTTCTCAAGCAATGGCAGACATTTCAGGTGATTTATAAAACTTTATTGCTGTATTACAGGTTTGTATAAATATATTTTCTTTTAGGCACAAGGTTTACCCCACATCGAGAGGAACTACACCCTAAGGAAAAGACAGAGCTCTACGTTGGATACCACAACATTCATATGTTATACATGTTCATTGGAATATCCTTCAAGCAGTATCCGTCTTTTATATTGTTGTCAAAATTCTGAAAAGGAACCCTATTTTCCCTTTATTTTAACTTTGAAAGCACCACCTGGAGCAAGTCCTATTAGTCCTCAGGGAATGGTTCAAGTTTGTTCGATTTGCTATAAGTCAATTCCGCATAAACATCAGGTAACTATTATATTTTTTAAAAGAATAAGTTTCCGTTAATATAATTGTTCGAAAATTCATTTTTCTCACCGAAAAATTTGTATTAGACAAAAGTTATTCCTTGTTTATATACAAAATAAACGTCGGCGTCGACCAATTTGACCCGTCGTAAAAAGACTCTCAGAAGTTGGTGTCATATACCGTCGTTCTCCAAAATCGTAGGAACACTGATAATATGAATATTTTTATGGTTTATGCGAGCTTTCTTCCTGTAACGTTTTTATTTTCTTAGTTTCTATCTATCTAAGTATGGACCTGGCGTAATATTTTTGTTTGGAAGGTTGGGAAAAATGTTTCTTATACGGTAATTTCGATGGCCAATTGAAATTAATAAAAGTATTCCGACAAAGGATTATGGTCCCATGCGCTATGAACCTATTTTCCGATTTTCAAAAGTAGTTTATATCGGCTATAGATATTTTATAAATCTAACAATAGGTTTTTCCCGAGTCTCGTTAAGCGTCTTAACTTGATAAAAGTATTTCCGAGGATTACTTATAGTTCTTGAAATATTTGCTCGTGGGGAAAAGGATTCTAAAGGTTACCTCCAGCCGAATCTCGTCAGAAAGTGACAGTCTGCGTTGAGTCGGCGATAAGTGATCAGAAAGTGAAGTCTGCATTAAGTGATGAGGAAGATTGGTTGAAAAAAATTTGCATTTTAAAATTTCAACTGTCAAACGCGCCCTCTAGCGGTGGACCTACAACTCTGTAAATAATTTCCAGGTTTTTCTCGAGCTCACTTTTGTTATATAAATTTTTTTCCCGAAGGTGTAGTATAAACGGTTCCCGAGATATGACCGAGAGTCATTCTTATTGGGACACCCGGTACATAGCTATTAAAAAAAGCTTCAAATTCGAGTTTTTTTGCATTTTTTTGCATTTTCTGAAAACATTTACCATACTAATGTATATTTTTTTCACACTATCAGAAAGTAGAGATTTCAACGAACAAAAAGCTCACCGACTTTTTGAAAAAAGCTGATATTTTGACGCGAGACTTTTCGATTGAAAATTAGGGTGCTTTTTTGATATCAAGTCAAAATAAGGTAAAAAAATTAATATTTCAAATCAAATAAATTACAGTGTATTCGGGACATAATAAGGTAACTTTTCACGAAATTTCGCAAAAAAAATACTTTTTTGAACAAGATAAAAATAAAAAACCAAAAACCTGGTTATTTGAATTTTTCACATAAATTTTGAGGATATGTGAAAAAATTATGTATACAAAAGTTGTAGATCTTTTTATTACCCACAACTTTGCCATTCAACTTTTTTTCATAGGACTTGTAGTTTTCCCGGAAATCAAGATAAACCATTTTTTACCCCAAAATACTCACCCTCTCCCACTTCCCGAACTCGGTTCGCCCGTAATTTATTTTTCTTTTTAATTCCATCACATTTCCCTCCTTTTCCAATGGGTTTTATCCTACTGTTTTTTTTTGGTTTCAAAAACTATCGACCCTGGTCTATTCCCAAAATTAAACTGTTTTGGTTCTTGATTTAACAACCGAATTAATGTCAGGTAAATTCATTTAACATTTCTTTATATTTGACAGGTTTTTGGGGGTGATCCAGCTAACATAACGGGCAACCATGTTTCAGTCAACGATATAATTTTACATAATAGTAATACTTCGAGGCCTAGCACTGTGAAATCGCCAGCCAACAGTGCGGGATCAGATATTAGATATAAACCGTACGATATCAATTCATCAACTATAGTCGCCAACAAGAAAAAACAAGCCATTATGGATAGTCGACAAAATGCTAAAGTAAGCATAGTTCAATTAATAGGGTGGTGATTTTTTTATTTAAACATTTTCGTCTCTTTAGCAGGTAGTTTCGACTCGAACAACATCTCCATCGCCAGATATAAACGGACAAGCTGGCAATCAAAACTACCGTTGTTATATTTGCATGAGTCTGTATTCTCGCACCCAAATGGAATGGGTGAGTACATCGGCCGAAGGTATGAATTCGCACGCCATGCATTTTCCATGCTTGACTAGAGTATCCAGATCGTCGGAAAACAGTTGTATGGATTCACACGGTAGAGTTTTGAGTTGTACAAAATGTGTTAAACACTTGGCACAACAATGGGATACCTTTGAAGCAGACAGAGTCCCCCTTGAACGTAGAAGGTGCGTATAAATTCGTTTGTTTGTTTCTTTTTTTTTAGTTTTTTTTTGTTTCTTTTCTTTACTCGGTTATTTAAGGTCGGTCTATAAATTTGTTTGTTTATGTTTTTTTTTGTTTTTTTTTTTGTTTTTTTTTGTTTTTTTAGTATTTTTTTTTTTGTTTTTTTTTCTTTACTCGGTTATTTAACGTCGGTCTATTTTTTCTGCGACTGAGGCTAATCACCGACGCCGGGAGCACTCTACCCATGTTTATGTCCCTAATTGAAAACATATTGACCTCTTATAATTCTCCTAAATTCTCGAATAAATTCCGCTGGAGCTTGCGACGCAGCTTGCAAGAAAAGCGTAAACAACTCGAAATTTGAGTCTTTTACGAAGATATTTCTTTCCGTTTTGCTCGCACAAAAAATTTGCGGAAATTTGCATAATTGTAGGAAATCTTATGCCCTATAACATGATATAAGTAGATTTAAAAAAAAAACTTTCTTGGACCCTTTATTTATCAAAAATTGTTGAATAACTTTATTTAAGCGGCAAGTATAATGGAAATGACGAAGTCAATATGTAGTCCAGTCGGGTTAGCCCGAAAACTATAAAAACATGGATGTGAATGCAGTAGGTGATATTTTTAATGGAATCCCTTGAAAATATCATGGGTAATGATAATCCGTTGCCTCCACCGGTTTTTAGACTGTGCTAATTGCAAAATAACAGTTTATAGCCAAAAAACCAAAAATGGGTCAATTTTTCGCCATGTTTTTGAATTTTACTCGAAAAATATCAAGTTTATCGTGCATATTTATGGAAACAAAGTTATAGAGCGTGAAATTTGCTATAAAATTCGGTGGTTCAAAATGTAAAAATTCCCGTCCCAGCAGCCACAGCGGATGAATAAGTAAAAAAAATTGAAAAAATAGCTGTTTTCAAGACGCAAAATACTAATGCAATCTATGAAGCAATGTAAATCATTATTTGTCTCAATACGTTATTTATTCACGAACTGATTGCAATAAACGCGGGTTAAATATCTTATTTAGTTGCTGAGTAATCTAATTGTTAATAAACATTCAGTAAAAGAAATAGACATTGTTAGAATATGCCACAAAAAATTGTTTAAACTTACAATAATGCTTTTACACATATTAGAAGGTTATAGCTATATGCAATGATTTAATCAACAATTTTTTCGGTTTAACTGACTCAGACGTTAGTTTAAAAAAGTGGTTCAAATTTTACCTTAGTAACAATTAAGATATCTGTGCGGTTTCTTATTTCAATTGAAATATGAAAAAACCTACCCAAGGGACTTGGAAAAACACAACTTTTGGCGTTTTGAACGTTCAATTCGGACCATTTAATCCCGAGTTATTAAATCTTAAACTTGATCAACATTCTAGGCAAACGAACAACAATCTAACGAGAAAAAAATACTGTCGTGCAAGTCCTTCTGCATACTTCCCAGATATTTTTCAACACACTTACCTTTCATAACTAATCAACAATTAAATCAAATAGAAGAGATAATGTGCGCGGATGAGGCTCTCGGCGCTGTGATTTCGAGGGGAGGGCATGGATGAGTATAGCGGCAAGAGCACAGATTATAATATGTGACTAGAGGTTGAATTGTACCTGCATTTCGGTATTTTCTCTTTCGTTAGTTTGTTGATCGTTTGCCGTGAATCGTTGATCAAGTTTGCGATCTATTGTGAAGCCTTTCAAGAATTGCTCCAAGAGAGGAAAAAAATCTCAAATTTATAGTTTAACAATTATCACACTTGCAATGTTCATGTTCAAGCAGAAAAAAATTATTGGTTAACAATTGAATAACTAATTCAAAAATTGTGATAAAAATTTTTTTCAGGCGGATTATTTTTCATTTATCTATCCAGTAAGCCCCTGAATTTTTTCATTTCTTAAATTTCATATTTAATATGTTAATAGTTATTTATGATATGAGTGTTAAAAGTGAGGTTTTATTTGTGAGTGAAAACGTTTGTGAAATGAGCGGAGCGAATTGAACAATTTCACGAACAAAATAAAATCACTTTTAACACAAATACCATACAATGTTTTTTGTACAACTTCCCTATTTTGATAATGAAACGAGCGAATTTGCAATGACAATAAATTCAAAATGCATTTTAGTATTCAAATAATCAAAAGATTGTTGTGAATGGCAGACGTTTACATAGCAGCGTGCTAAAAATATTTTTAACACTAGTGTTAAAAGTATTTTTAACACGCTGCTATGTAAACAATCGTTTTTAACATTGTTTGCTATCATTAAAAGTGTCACTTTTAATGACAGTTGTACAAAAAATAATTTTTATTAATAAAGTGTCCAAAGTAGCCGTGGCTTACGGAAGCCAGAACACCCGTTTTCGGCCGTATTTTCATCCCTCTGGGAAAATTATAAATATTGGTCCTACAGTTCCGGGAGCCGGTTTTTTTTTTTAGGAAATTTCCTCTTCTTTTCAAATCTTTTTTTTTTATTTGAAAAATCTTTATTAGTTTTTGAGATATTTGCAAAAAACTAAACCCCCTCTTTTTTGGTTAATTGTTAATAACTTTTGCAATTTTTGTTTTCGGAACTTCATTTTTTTCAAAAATCATCTAGATGCCATCCCGAATCGAATGACACCTCGATAATAATTTTCGGAGACTGTTGAAAAAAGTTGGCCAAAAAGGCACTTGTTGACTAGACTACATAGGAGATCGGTCGAGACTCTATGACGTTCAAAAATAATCGTTCGGAAAATCTAGAAAAATTTTTGAAAACACTTATTTTCTACCCTCTAAAAAGGTGATTTGAAACTGTACGGCATTTGTTTCTGTAGATTATACAACATATAAATAAATATTTGACAGTA
>CAJUYG010001965.1:0-39867 GCA_910591675.1 Galerucella calmariensis
CTATTCTTATCATGCCACGCACCAGGACAAAAACGGAAGGAAAAAATGCATAACATTGACGAATTTCCCAAACTATCACCAACCAAAGCTTCTACCAAATTTTCTGATCAAAAACCGCCCAAGATGCCCTGTAACGATGTTCCTCAAAAACAAAGTTCTGAAGAGGACTATGGTTCTATACAAAGCTGTTCCCACCAAGCCAGTTTGGATATAAAAGGACGACTGAGAATCGGATAGCGAAGTCTAGCGAGGTATTGACTAGGTGGGATTCCTTCTCCGGTTGGCAAGGTACTGGCTTGTTGACTTCCCCCCCTCCTCATTCGGTAGGGTATTAACCTGTTGGAATATATCTGTCCACGCTGAAGGTACTGACTCCAGCGAAAGTTCAGAACCCGTTGGTGTGCGGAAGATATTAACTCTCGTAATTTCCTGAACCTCCTGTCCCTGAAGTACTGACTCTGGGATACTTCACCACGGAGAAGGTATTAACTTCAGCGTACATCCCTAGGCTCGTTGGTGTGCACTCTCCTGAATCTCTAATTCCATTAATTTTTTTATACTCGACATCAATACCAGCAATATCGAAGAAATCGGAAAACAAATCCGCAGACGAAATCCTTCACAAATCCACGAGTGCTAGACCCAAGCACAGGTAGGGATGGGAAGCGGGCGGGGGACTACAGGCCCATCAGCCTGCTGTGTGGATTGGGTGAATTGATGGAGGGGATAATAAAGGTTAAGATTGAGGAGGAAGTTGATAGGAATGGGGGTTTTAGTGAAAACCAACATGAGTTTGTAGGAGGGAAGTCATGCATCCCAGCGCTGGGCAGGGTGGTGAACTTGGTGCAAAGGGCTAGGCAGGCTAACGGTAGGAATGAGAAATTGGCCCTGCTTGTGTTCTTCGACGTTGGGAGCGCGTTCAACAGTGTCAGTAAACGGGCGGTGTTGAGCGCGTTGACAAAGCTCGAATTAGGGGACGGGCTAGTTAATCTAGTGGAGGACTACCTGACAGGGCGTGCGATAGTGGACACTAGGGGGAGAAGGTATGGGACGGAGATTGGAGTGTCCCAGGGCTCGGTTCTGGGACCGACGCGAAGTGTGTGATTAATGAAGTTTGTGGGATAGCATGTGAAGAGGGATGTGAAATGTCTGGTATGTACGGCAAAGGAAGAGGTGGAGATAAAAAGAAAGGCGGAGAGGATGTCTAGGAAGATTGTGGAGAAGATAGACCAGTGTGGACTGGAAGTGGCTGAGGATAAGACGGTGGGGCTACTGGTGAAGGGGCGGAGCAAGGCAAGGAAGGTGAGGGTGATGGTGAAGAGAAAGAAAATTCGGATGGAGGGAGCGGTGAAGTATCTGGGGGTGTGGTTGGATAGCCAATTATCCTTCAAAACCCATATGTTGAAGACTGCTCAGAAGGCAAAAGGCTAGGAAAATTGATGGGTAATATGAAAGGACCGGGAGAATGGAAGTCGAGGATAATTGGTAGGACGGTAGAGCAGAGTATGCTGTATGGCACGGAAGTGTAGGGTGAGAAAGCAGGGGTGGAAGCGAGGGTTATACCACTCCTGCGGGTGCAGAGAGGAATACTTCTGAGGGTGGTGCAGGCGTACATGACAGTGGGTGGACTGGCAGCAGCAGTGCTGTCACGGTCCTATCCATTGGACTTGATGGCTAGAGCCAGACAGAAACGATGGAGGGGTGCGAGCAGAGAGGTAGTACAGGAATGGATGGATGAGGAAATGGAGAGAAGGTGGGATGAGTATGAGGGCGCGCTAAAAGGAGCGATTGGGAGCAGGAGAAATTGGGTGGACCGGAAATTTGGAGAGGTGAACTACTTCTTGACGCAGGTGCTCACAGGGCATGGATCGAAAGTAGGTTACCTCCACAAGATTGGGAAAAGAGAAACTGGAGTATGCGAGGGATGTGAAGGGGAGGATGATGTGGGACATGTGTTTAGATGTTGGAAGAATGAGGAAGTTTTGGAGAAGTTGGAAAATAAGCTGGGAGAGGCGGTGTATTGGGAAAATATGGTGTAGATTATGTTAAGGGGTGAGGAGGAATGGATGGAGATAAGTGGCGTAGTAGAGAGCATGATAGAGAGCATGCTTAGGGGGAGAGAAGGACTCGCCATGGAATGAGAGAGGTAGGAGTGATAGAAGGAAGAAGATGATGGAGAGTGTGTGAAGGACCGCCGCCCGTCTTGACGTATGCTAGGGTAGTGATTTCAAGGCGGGAATGACAGCGAGTTTAAGGTGGGTTTGGTTGGTAGGCATCTCCGTGAGGATGAGTCCAACACTGTCTGGGTACTGTTTGAGGACCCATTCGAACATGAGTTTCCCATCTCGGCCCGAAAAAAAAAGACCCATGCAGCAAAAACGCCAGCCGGCTCTACCCATTCTCCAGGTCGCCTTAGTCCACGAATTATCCTTCCCCAGCTTAATCGATGAAGCTTGGACTCCTTCGTGAGAACTACCCTTCCCAATTTCATCATTATCAACCACTCCACTGCAAACTCTCAATCTTTGAAACCAGCCACCCTAAAACTGCTCGAAAAAGAAACTTTAAATCTTTCTAAAGCGGAATCTTGAAAGAATATTTCGTGACTAAATGAGACTTGGTTGCAAGGATAAATGGCCGCATGGACAAAAAAAACTTCATCTCCCATCTGGAAGCCAATCCTTATTGCATCGCCCTTCTCAAAGTGTCAAGGAACATTTTCCCAAAAGTTCTTCAACTTAAATCTCCCTGTAATAACAATCTCCAGCTTCTCATACTACTGCGGCCTAGCCAGGTTTAGGTTAACGACGGTAGGGTAGAAAAAACCACAACTCACTCAATATAAAAAGGACCTGAAGTTTGGCATTCGAAGTTTAGACAAAGCACTTCAGCATAATGCAGCACGCAACGAGTCTGCGAAGGTCGTAGTAGAAGACTCTAAGAAGTACTATAGCCCCATATTCAACTTACATATCTTATACTACTTGCAATTCAACCAAGAGACGATAAGTTGTAGTTTAATCTTTTGGATATTCGATTTTCCCACCACGTACACGCCCTCCATGACACAATTATAGTCAGGTGCTTGCCACTATTCCTAGTTATAGTATAATCTCCTTCAATTTCATCCAGTTTTTGTTTTTTGTTATCAAATCTCAGTACTTCCAGAAGTTATAGGAGGAGAGACAAAATTCACGACTGCAATGTATATGGTTCATCTGAACTTCCGTTAAGCGAGGAATTTTATAACCTTCTCCCACTAACATTTCTGCTAATACTTCATTCACAAGCTTGAAAAAATTTGTGTCGAAAAGTAAGAAAGAAATTTGGAAATGGTATTTCCTTTTCCGATACGAACATTAAATTCGAACACTCCATCACATATCGAAGCGAACATCCACTGAATTCTATTTCGAGCTCTATTTGTTCAAACTATAATAAAGGATTTCGAAAATGCCGCAATATGCGATGGATATACGACCAAATGTATATCCTATTATCACTTCTATCTTCCCGGAATACACAAGGGCAGAACTTTTCGGAGTGAACAAGAGTCTACACGGAACAAAAAATGTTGAAATGAAGTTATTTCAGTTTTCCACCAATTTTTTCAAATTTTGGTTTGTTTGTTCTGTTGAAATGTGCTTAGTTTCCCAGGAATTTTCATGCTTTCAAATGCTTCAAATACCTTCAAAAAGCTGTATACAGGTTGTCCCATGACTAATGGGAGAGTGAAAGTTGAGACAAAATAGTTTAGTTATATAACGTTCATATAAAAATGCTCAACCCATTATCACGCAGTTTGTCCAGAGAATATTTTCTGTAATCCATATTTTCCCAAATGGGAGAATCTGTGGGTCCATCCCCATGAACTTCGGAAGTTAACTTCTAATGCTTTTTATTTTCGAGCTTATTCACCTGTACAAAAATGAAGGACCGCAAAACTAGTGCTTTCTGTATTCCTTAGGATTAACGAATTTGCAAAGAGCATATCAATGTTCCGTGCAATTTTTTTTTAAATCGATAGGATGGAAAAAATTGGTGTTTTTTATTCTTCATTGCAGTTGTCTCCAAGTGCGTTCAAGACACGAACCAAATATCATACTAGCTTAGAATTGATCCTCATGAAACTAGTTCTGCTTAGAGATTTGTGACGTCCTGAGGCTTATTTAAACAGTTATTATTTGTTTGAACCGTACAAATTCGCCTCAGCAACTCTATACAACTATACATTCGCGTTGTTGCGTCAATAGGCCATTGACTCATCTATATTCATTTCCTGGTGTAGCTTTTGATAGTCAGTGCTACAGATCTATCTTTGCCTTGTATGGCAATGTGTAGTGGTGGTTGACTCAACAAAACTTCCATCTTAATTGTGGGAGTGATTATTATGAATTCCCTGATACACAGGCTAGCAATTATATGTGCTCTACTTAAAAGCCTTACAGCTCCCACAGGAAATCGTTGATCCAATAACCCTTATATGTATAACCATTGAATAATTTATAAATCAAGACCCTGCATTTTTCTGCGTCTAATTTAACCAAAACCAGTATTGACGAGAAAATAGCTTGTATATTGGATGATTCAAGTCCCAACATGGAGTCCGGAGCTGAGAGCCATGGCTTAAACACCTATGTGCAATCGGCTCCGAATTATCTTATATTTTGCGAAAACGTAGTGAGTTACAATTATAAAAAAGTGCCTAACATCGATTACAGATCTTAGTGCTTTGCACTAATAATTGTAAGTAGAATCCCACCAGTATTTAATATGTAACCTATAAAACAACGTTACAAATACCAATTTTATCAATCGAAGCAAGTGATAAAGGAACTTGTAGACTTGTAGACTCTTACTTATATGATAGTGATCATTATCCGATTATCATACGGAATACTAACTTCAAAACTAAAATTACCTCACCATCTCACACTTGGAGATTGAAGAATGCAAACTAGGATACCTTTTCTGAAAACATTCAAAATAAAATAGAAAACCTCATTATGACCGAGGATATTGATGAGAATTTAGGAAATCTTGAAAATATTATTATCTCTGCCGCAAAATCTAATATTGGTAGAACAAAGCTAGTTACAGATAAAATTCCAGTTCCGTGGTGGAGTAAAACATGCGAAACTGCCATTAAAAATAGTAAGCATGCTTCCAACGTTTACAAGAGACACAAAACCACAGAAAACCTCATTGAATTCAAACGACTAAGAGCAATTTCTAGAAACATTACAAAAACCGCAAAAAAGGAATCATGGAAAGAATTTGTATCTACAATTAATAGATCCACTCCAATATCTGATGTATGGAAAAAAATCAAGAAGATTTCTGGTAAGAATTCCATTCAAAAAATAACATCTCTAGATCTCAATGGAATAATGGTTACAGATGATAAACATATTACAAATATTCTTTCCGATACATATGCTAGTCACTCCAACAACAATAATTATGATAACACCTTTATCACCAAAAAAATCTCACAGGAAGCAAATTTATCACCAAAAAAATCTCACAGGAAGCAAACACGATCCATTGAATGATAATATAACTGCAGCTGAATTAAATGAAGCACTAGAAGACTTGAAGGATACTTGCGGAGGGCCTGACGACATTCCTGTAGTATTCTTGAAGCACTTGCCTCAAAATACCGAAGATTACTTGCTACACCTGTACAATACAATCTGGACTAAACACGTCTTTCCAAAAAAATGGGGTGAAGCTATAGTTATACCAATACTAAAGCCTAGAAAACCTAAGACATTCGCTGAATCTTATAGACCTATCTCACTAACTTGTTCAATGTGTAAACTACTCGAGAAAATAATTAACAAACGACTTCTATGGACACTCGAAGCCAGAAACCTTTTAATCCCTGAACAAAGTGGCTTCAGAAAACATAGATCAACGTTAGATAACATTGTTGAATTAGAAAGCTTCATTCATGAGGGTTTCGCATTGAACCAGAAGTGCATGGCCATATTTTTCGATATCAATCGAGCATTCGACACGGTTTGGCGATACCATATAATAATATTGAGAACGTTGAGTGAATGGAACATACAAGGCCACTGTTTAGCTTTTATAAGAAACTTTCTCCAAAAAAAGAACTTTTACTGTCAGAATAAATACACAGATGTCTGAAAATAAATTACAAGAAAATGGAACACCGCAAGGTTCAGTAATAAGCCCAACATTATTCATTGTAGCCTTGAATAGTATTTTGGATAATATAAAAGCACCCCTCAGAGCTAGAATATACCATCCCATATTGGTATTAGTGGAAACGAAAAAGCGGACAGATGTGCTCGTAGTGCTATTACAGACGAAAGTGCCGTATCGATTTCAAAAGTGGTTAGTTCGGATCTAAAATGTGTTCTCAATAATAAAATCATTGCTTTATGGCAATCTCAGTGGACTCAAAGTGAATCTAAGCTTAGTGAAATTAAACCTCTATATAAAAAGTGGCTCCCATTTTCCAATAACAGGCAACACCAAGTGATTATTTCACGTCTACGGTTGGGGCATACTAGGCTAACTCATAGTTACCTAATAAAACGTGAAGAAAACCCAGTATGTGATCTATGTAATGTAGTTATAACAGTGAAACATATCCTCGTAGAATGTCCTAAATACTATACACAAAGAGAAAACTGTGGACTACCTAACACATTTAAAACATTATTTCAGTATAATTATTATCATAAACTGATAATGTTTTTAAAATCAATCAATGTATTTGATTCAGTGTAATCACCTACTGTACCGTCGCTAATAACCTACTATGGTTGATGCGACTTTTTTGTGCAAATAAAAAAAAAACATTTTAAATAAAGTCGAAATAGTGGTGTTCTACTCTGGTCTATTAATGCCGCTGGTGTATTCAATTAATAATAGCGTATCGATCCATATTTTTTCAATCCAAAACAAACCATCGAAAAAACGTCTGAGCTATGTCGGTATTTTTCCAATGAACCTTAAAAATGAAGTTAAGTGTGTATAAATTATTTCCTTTGACGATATTAAATAACAAAACACGTTTCTTTGCTGCTATATTCTGTAATATTTTCAGTAAAGCAAACATCTTTTAATCTTGATACTGAAAACTCTTACATCTCAGGAAATTTCAATGAGTAAATTCAATAAGGGTTAATTATAAGACAAAAATAGCGAGAATAACTTGAACATAAATCAGGTAGGAAAAATATGATCACAGTACTAATAGAATAGATGGATAAAAATACTGTTGATTTTGAAATTATGCTCATAACCATTCAGGAACATAAACACAAAGCCAGTCTAGATCGAACGAAAGACCCAATAAAAAATTGGTATTATATGAATAACATGTAATATGTATTCGTGGAATATTTTCCGCTGTTTCCAATGATGTAATATACAGGGTGTCCCAGGAGCTCGTACCAAAAACTTGGGAGGTGATAGAAAGGCTAAAAATAATGATGGTATTCCATATACAATTTTTTCTTCACGCCCTTCGTTAACGAACTATAGGGCTCTAAGGTTGGGAATGAAAAATGGTTTTTTATTTACAATTATTAAATGGCTGATTGGAAATTACTAATATTTCAACCATTAGTGAACACCATAATGGCACACTTTTTGGCGTGATATACAAGTCTACAACATGCTTGTGAACTCAGATACCGACTAAGTTTAATGGTGGATGCGGCATTTTTTTGGTAAGTAAAAGTTTTTCCAGTTATAAATGCAACAGTTGGCTTTTGTGAACATTTTTAGAGATATCAAGTCCTCTTGTGACATCTCGATAACATTAACGGCTTAAGAGATACGGTCAATTTCATGTCGCACTGCACACCTATTGGCGCATTCACATTTATTTTGAATGTACGATTACAGGAAGCATCCTGTATTATTAGCAAATTATTGATAAATTGGTGCAGACTACATTTATAAATATGGACTTTTACTTTGTTTAACCATACAGAACTTTATTGAAAACGAACATTACTTTAATAAAAGTGAAAATAGCAACAAAACCATGAAAAATGAATAACTACATTACATTAGCAGATTAGAAAAAACGAGTAACCAAGTAATTAACGACATTAAAAAGTCAAAACGGCTTAAGAAAATAACATAAAATTGCCCGTATCTCTTAAACCGTTAATGTTATCGAGATGTCAATTCATTTTTATTAAATTATAACTACATTCACACCAGAAAAAGTTAATTGCCATAGTCTCCCATATTTTAATAGTTCATTTCCTAAGGACATTTCAACCGGCATCATTTAGTTAGGTAAGTGCTATTTTGTCCGTCGCTGTTTCTACTCTGGGTTATTTTTGTGCGGTGCTGTTTAATCCTGCGCTTTTTTAGTGCGGCGCTATTTTGTTCGCCGCTGTTTAACCCAGCGCTGATGCTATTCTGCTACAGAGCTGCATATTATATAACATGAATAACCCCAAAGGAGTTATTCTTCATGAACATTCCCTTTGTATACTAAAAAATTCCAGAATTATTGCAATACATAAGTACTAGGTATATTCCTTGAAAAAGTGGTAGTAACAATTATTGAGCTACATATGCAATATGGCCCCCTAAGTTGTAATTATATTGAAAGCTTTTTCATTATTATTTTGGAAAGAAAACTCATTCTCCATGAGAAGTTATGCATTAACTAAAACCTAGAATACAGTTATCTTATTCATTTAAATTATACATGACTGAAAACACAGTAAACTGCAATAAATAAGAAATAGTAGTTTGTACAACTAGTCACTTCTCCCACGAGTGTAGAATCTAGCTAGTAAAAAAAGTGATTTGCGTACAAGTTTAACACTATATTTTTTCTACAACCACATTTATAAATGGAAGAAATACAATAATTTATATACTTTATATTATTCAAATTTTGTACAGAATGAGCTTACAATATGAAAATGAATAGAAAAATCAGTTGAATGTATAATTAATTGTAAGCTTTGAACAATTTTGGATTGAAAACTCAGGTAACAAATTTTCGATAATATCTGGAGGAGTATTTTCATTCTCCGAATTTTTTCAACTCAAAAGATAAATTATTTCGATCTTGGTTCATAGTTCCTAAGATAATGCTCGGTAGGTTGACATTTTTATAATTGATAAATTAAATTAAATAGTGAAATAAATAGTTAGTTTACTTCCTTTGGGTTAAATTTGAAAATTGTACCTACACCCATAAGAAATTCATTATTAGGTTGACTTGTCAAAAAAAGTTGACAGGTCATAGGTAGCTTTGTTTGACATTTCGGTGCGGAAAAGTGCCATAGCGTGTACTTTTCGCATTACTTTCCCAACGGTTATCAAAAGAATTAAAAAAAGGCCTGCCTTGCGCGTAAAAATTTGTGTGGAAAGGCGTGTTTTGCATAGTGGTTGTAGGGAAACATCCATTTCAATATAGTCAGGCAGATCTTTAGCAGGTTTGTTGGATGGTTTCAGTATCATATTTTTGGTTTGTACCAGCTCAAATTTACTCACACTAATTATCCGCTTTTTCAGCACTTCCATCACAAACTAACAGGAGATGGTTCGCTTGCACATCACATAACCTAAAATTTCAACCGATGAACCACGCGACCAGGGTTGGCAGCTTTTTCCAATATTCCATGAATGTTACAGGAATATCCTAAGATGGATATACCCTGTTAGTCTTAACGTGTAGGATGAAAGTTAAATGAGAATCTCATTCCTGTTAAATTGTTGGTACAGCATGGATAAGATATATTCAAGTAAAGTATATTGGTGATGTACCCACTATAATTGGTGAATATTTTGAACATTGAATGCTACATGGGGCGAGTTCCACAAACTATCCAAAGTATCACACCCGCATTTTTGGTAATTCTTATAAACTGAAATATTAAACAATGTCAAAAAATATTGATAATGAATTTTTTCAATTTCATCACTTCTAGTAGGTATTCACAACGAACTTCTTTTCATTCCAGATAAAATGGCTTTTTGGCTTGTTGAATAGGCTGTAAATCCGTCGGTATATTGTGGAGACGTGAATAGCGATACCCAGTGAACAGTTACTAAAATTTAAGCACTCCATTTCACTCTTATTGAGCCCAATAAAGCATGCCGAGAATATTTTGCCCATGCTAAGACGATTCAAATTCAATTGTTCCGTCATAAAAAGAAATTGACATAGGGCTATGACTCATACCCGTCCATTTATCCTTAATGGGAAGATTATGAGCAAATGTCACATTAAATGTTCTCCTTAATGACTACAATAGATCTCTGCCTGACTATTTATCATCTCGAAAGATTCCACAACTTCCAGCTGCCGGATCCTAACTCACCGAATGGGAAATGCTGTGAACAAAAAAGGTGCTAAAAGCGAGATGATGTTTGTACAAGGCAATAAAGCAATATTTACTGAGGTTACTTATATTTTCCCGAGAATTTTTGCGCGTTTTCCAGAGAATAAAGTATCATTAATTACGGAGTGTTAAGAAAACAATGTAATAAAAGCAGTAAGCGTTGAACTGCAGAAAAAGATAATCACTATTCGACATAGCAGACTCTCTCAACTTTTTTCATTGGTAAAAAAAACTTAAAATATATGTGAACGTTCTGTTTTACTTGAAAGTACTGTTTGGATCTCTACTTTGTGGAATCTACTCATTACTCTTATAAATAAACCAAGGTATCACATCAAATGTAACTTTCGTCATTTTGACTATGATATCTAATGATATGTCGATATCAAAATATTTTTTAATGAGTATTTTAAAGGTTCCATATTTCTTAGATTGAATAGTGGAATTGATTGGAAACAGTGAGTTTTCTCCATAAGAGTTCCGTTTAATGTTTCAAGAAAAAAACAATGTTAACTTATCGATGAAATTTTTTTAGTGTTGGACTCTAGCAGACCTTTTAATAACAATAATAATAGCCTTTGATGCCCAACATAAATCCCTCCACAAAGCATACGATGAAATACAATTGCAATTTACAGTTAGGCAAAGAGAAGTGTATATAAAATGATTGCAGAAGCTTGAAATTCAAGAACAATAAAGGATATATTATATTACATCTTGAGGTCAGAATGAGTCCTTTTCTTGATAACATTCAGACTATCAACCAACAAGTCACACGAACTAGGTACATATGATTAAAATTATACCTAATATTCACTGGCGACTCAAATAAAATATTAGTTCCAGATCGTTCATATTGAAAAAGTGGATGTTGTCAGTATTGTTATAAAACAAGGAAGATGAGGATGATAGCACTTTACGGAAAATTGGACTTTCAAAATTCAATTTGTTCAAGAGAGATTGATAATCAACTCCTCTTGATGGACAAGATCCACACATTTCAAAACATAAATATTTTAGATACTTCTTCTGTACATACTCTTCTCTGGTTATACAATTATCACGTGAAGGATACGAATTTATTGAACAGTTTTCCATTTTGGAACGAATTAAATATAGGTACAGTGGTCTTGATATAGCAATATTTCGAAAACCTCGACAGTTCTCACAATATAATCATAAAAATTAAGTGCCTCTGCTACTCTAGTATCAGTACATGCGATATAATTAAAACGTAGATTTAAAATACCCCCAGATCCTCAATAGATGAATGATGAGATAGATCATTTCAATCTATATTCGCATTGTCAAAATAAGCAACAGCTTGAATGACAACCCAAATATGGGCTATGCGTGAGTATGACGAATCTATTTCCTGCGATCGTTGGTATTTGATATTGCTGGGCCATACAAACGTGCTCTGCGAGCTCCTTTAAACACAAACGTTGCACACTTCCTCCTATTGACGATCTAAGATTTAGCCAGGATTTTAATACCCTTCTGATGATGCGAACTCATGTTCGTGAAACCTTTCAAGAACCAAAATAAACATATTATGCTGTGGAATTTTGGATTATATTTTATTTTATTCACTTAATCATATTAAGGCTTGGATTGTAGGAAGATCCGACGTACCGTCTCCGTCTGATAGGACCTAATCTCAGGTATCACTTAGCGCGTAGTAAAACGCAAATTGCATTCAGAAATTCCTGAATCCGTTGGGTATTAGAAACCACACTTCAGGAAATGGTTGATGAAATTGGACATAAACGTACGTTCCAATATTAGTTTCAGAACTATTTTATACCGTTGGCATTAAAACAATAAATCTTCTTCAATACAAATAATAATAACGTTGATAATAAACCAAAATGTTCATGCAGCATGGAGCCACATACAAACACTAGTTGCTTCACACTGCAGTTGCTGTTGTTCTACAGACTGTTTCAACACATTCACATTCATATATTGTCAAATTATTTTTTGCATTTCTTAAGTAGTATCTATTTTCTATGGAATTTTTGGTGACAAAAAAGCACAATATTTTCCTTCTCTTCATTTTTTGTCACATGTATCTTTACAAAATACATATTGGTAACAGTAGGTCTCAATTTTTAAACTAAATATGACTCCGTTTTACACTCTAAGACCAGTTTAAAGTTGAATTTATTTCATCCTGTTTACATAAATTATGATATAATAAATGTTAGGAGCACATCTATCAAATCCCGAGATAATAGCCATTTCCCTGGAGCAATAAGAGAAATAGCCGAGATTTATAACAGCTCCAACTTCGCCGTTGGTTTTGCCTACGAATAGAGTATCCATTCATTCATGACGTAGATGTTGGATTTCACTTCTTTTGCACAAAATATCATTCAATCCTCAAATGGTTCAGTGTTTTTAACTCGTATTTGAACAAAAAAAGTCAAGCAAATTATTGAAAAGACTGCAGGAATATTCTTAATTCGATTTTTCGAATATAAATGTCATCCATTCACCCAACCCAATCCTGCTACATTCATCATTAAGCATAATCTTTAATTTGAGTGAATTGCTTATTCTTATACTTCGCTAGATAGAAAACAACTAAGCTGCGAGAGATTTCTCGTTAATTGAAGCACATGCTGTTGCTGTCGTATAAAACACCGCAAAGCGCAACAACTTTTAATAAGAGATTCCAAAAAGGCAGGAACTGTACTACATATGAGCTGACAGTAAATTTCTCTTACTGGAGTATGAGGGATTAAATAAGCGCCAGTTCACCACGTTGAAAGTGATATAAACATTTTATTGATTTTCTTATATTCACTATGTGTTTGTACATCAATTCTTGAGTTTAGTTAGGTTCTCATTCATAATTAAAAATAGAAAAAGTAGTATATACAAATAATAATTGTTATCAATTCATCCCAATTCTACACTTAAATTTTTAGATAACCTGAAGCATTGCAAAGTTTATGTCTGCTTATTGTTTATTCATCGTCTGAGTTTTTTCAGCTTCTGAAAAGCCGAAAAAATTTCATATTTTATAAAAATATTTCAATGTTTCCTAAAATTTATATTTTGGTGTAATACACAATAATGGTATTTCTAGTTGAAACCAATGAGGATAAATTCAGGTTTTGAAATTAACGGCGAAATTTTTGAATTTTACATAAATTTGAAGGAAGAGTTTACTGCCTTCCGTTCGTCACTGCCTTTGGAGCGATGAATTATTAATAAATTGTGCAGTAGTTCTTGTATCATGACATTTCCATTGGAAAAAATATAGGTTAGTAAGTAAGTAAACTCTATTCATCCTTATAGACATATAAATGTATAGGACAAGTTATGTTATCACAAAGAAACACATAAAATTAGATAGTACTGTCACAGAGAAATTTAGTACTTAACAATATAATGAGTTTATATAAAAAAAAATTTTCATTTCATTTCATTTTTTTTCAAATAACCGATAGTTACCACATTTATATTCTGCGGGTGAATTATTGTATCATTTAATGTTCTGAAATAAGGGCGAGAGTTCAAATTTATTTGTTCTGTGCTTTGGAATAGCTGAGAAATTTGAATATTTTGTGTCATATCTATGGTGGTCCGACTGTCGTTCTAGCTTATCACAATGGCCTCTAATGTACAAAATAGTTTTATACACAAAAATGCATGGAAAAGTTGAGAGTGTATATTTTGAAAATACTGGATTACATAAGTCCCTGTGTGGAATATTAAATATATTTCTGGTAATTGTTTTTGTGCTATGGAAATTCTATTAACTTCTGAGGCATTTCCAAAAAGCACTACATTAAATAACAGATGACTATACACAAGGCTATAGTAAACATTCAATACAGCATGTAATGGTAGCGAGTTCTCAATTCGGGATATTGCGAAGTAATATTTATCCAGTTTTCCACTTGTATGTATGTATGTGTGTGTTTTGGGGTGACATTCACTGAGACCTAAAAGATCTTTCGTGCCCCCTTACTTCTACTTAGTTTCTGAGGAGAGTCTCAGAAACTAGTAGTTCCTTCAGTCCTATTTCCCGGAGGAATTTTAGGATGTCTGCAGGCTTCAGCTTAGGCAAATGTTCCTCTTCTATCCAGGTGCTGTGCTCTAGGATTCTGAAGTGCTGTGCAGTTGGAAAGTATGTGGATGGAGGTTTCTTCTTCCTTTCCACAAAATCTTCTTGCATTCTTCTTTCTCCACTATTTTGAGATTTTACAGGTGCCCATTCAGGCGGCAATGTCCCGTTAGGATCCCTGTCAAAACTCTCAGCGCAGTCTTACTTTGACTTATGCATTCTTTTGATCTCAATAGGTTGTAGTCAGCCAGAAGAGTATTTGATTGTATAAGCCCTACTAGATCTTTCCAATGGTCAGATCTCCTCTTTTCCTCGGCTTTACTTATTCCTTCCAATATTACATTGGGGCTGATTCCGCAGAAGGCTTCAGGACCCCAGAAAGGTATTTCAGTCCCCCTCTTTGCTAGTTCATCTGCTATTTCATTTCCTTCTATTCCAGTGTGTCCTGGAATCCATAGTAAGGTGACTATGCTGTTCTCGCCTGGTTCATTGAGTTTGTCTAGGCATTCCCACACCATTTTGGAACTGATTACACAAGAGCTCAGTGCCTTAATGGCTGCTTGACTATCCGACATTATGATAATCCTTTGTCTCCTGTATCCTCTATCAATATTGATTTGGGCTCACTTTCTTATGGCGTGGATTTCCGCTTGAAAGATACTTGGGGTTTTCTCAAGCTTTCAGAGTGTTTGGTTCCTGGCCCGAACACTCCTATCCCAGTTCCTTCTATTGCTTTTGAGCCGTCTGTGTACCATTGAATGGCATTCTTTCCAAGTCTGGTAATGGTATTTGGATCCCATTCCTTCTTGTTGCCCATTTCCGTAACGAATTTCTTTGAAAAGTTATATTTTTTCATCATACTGTCTTGTGGCATGTCCCAGGTTGTCTGATTTCTAAGAAGTGAGAAGGTGTTTTTTTTTTCAAAAGTTTTCTCTCTACTTAGTCTGTATCTTGTTCTTTCTGCAACACTTTCCACCACCATATGTAGAGGGGTGAGGTTGAGAATCACTTCCATGGCTGCCGTTGGGCATGTTCTCATTTTGCTCCTGTAATGCATATACAGGTTAGTCTTTGAATTTTGGAGAGGTTTTCTCTCGTCGTCAATAGGCTAGCTCTACTACTCTACGCAATGGCTCCATAAGTGATGATTGGTCTCACTATGGCAGTGTACATCCAGCTCAGGATTTTTGGGTTACAGCCTCAGTTTCTTCCTGCCAGATTCCTGCACACCACTATAGCCATTTTTGCCTTGTATGTAATCTCCTTTTCGTGTTTGTTCCAGAGGAGTTTACTGTCTAGAGTCAAACCTAGATACTTGACTTCTTGTCTCCATTTAATCCCGTTCCCATCAAGTTTTATCGTTTTGATGTTGAGTTTTCTTTTCTTTGTGACGGCTATCAGAATGGTTTTAGTGGGGTTGATGCTAAGTCCCACTTGCCTACACCAGCTATTTGTATAGTTCAGACCCTTTTGTACAATATCGCAAAGGGTGTTTCCGAATTTCCCCCTGGCTGTTATGACAATATCGTCGGCATATCCTTGGCAGGATACTCCAAGATCCGTCAAACCACACAGGAGTTCGTCAACCGTCAGACTCCACATTAATGGGGATGCTACTCCTCCCTGTGGGCATCCTCTGGTAGTGCAGATTGAGACAATGTCTTTGCTCGTCTTCGTCTCTGCTGAGCAGTTCCGACATCCATTTGGATGTTGTGCTGTCTACACCTCTTCTGTTCAATGATCTTCTGACTGCCTCATGTGGAGTATTGTCAAAAGCTCCTTCTATATCCAAAAATGCACATACTACAGTTTCTTGGTTTTCTAGAGCACCTCGGATATCCTCCGTCAGTTGTACCAGTGCAGTCTCCGTAGATCTGCCTGCCCGGTAAGCATGCTGACATGGGTGGAGAGGTAGTCTCTCTAGGATTTCTGTTCTAATATGGTTATCAATAGCCTTTTCCATCATTTTGAGTACAAACGATGTTAGACTAATTGGTCTAAAGGATTTGGTGTTTGTTGTGTCCCTTTTTCCAGTTTTTGGAATGAAGGTTACTATCACCCTTCTCCATGCTCCAGGTATATAACCCAGTTCTAGGCTGCTTCGACAAATTCTAATCAGATGCTGTAGAATTTCGTCTTGTCCTTTTTGTAGCAATGCTGGGAAAATTCCATTTGCTCCTGGTGCCTTGAAAGGTGAAAAGGTGTTCATGGCCCATTTCAAACTATCGTTACTACAAATGTGTTTGGCCATTGTAATACTTTCTCTTGAAGGCCTATTGTGAACTTCGAGAGGATTATCTCCCCTATTTGGGGTACTCCCTGGAAAATGAGTTTCTAGTAAAAGTCGAACTCTTTCCCCCTAATTTTCGGTATATTCACCATCTGGCTTCCTTAAAGCCATATCTGTGTTGACCCCACTTTTCGCCATAACTTTGTAAAGTCTTGCCGCAGCAGGTGTTGTGTTTATATCTCCACAGAATTTTCTGAAGCTATTTCTTTTAGCTTTTCTAATTTCCCTGTAGTAGGTGTTTCTCACCTCGGTGTATCTCTGCCAGTCTTCGGTGAGTTTTGCTTTATTAAAAAGGTCCCGGGTTTGAGATCTTAGTTCTGACAGATGTTCGTTCCACCAGAGTGCATCTTTGTTGCTTCGTTGTTTTTGAAGAGGGCAGCTCGATTCAAACTCACCAATTATTGCCCTATTCAGATCCTCCAGCTCATTTTCCAGGTCTAGATGGTGCTTAGCCCCTCCTTTTCTTTAGATATGTGCTAGATTTCTTTTCAGACAGGTGTTATAGTTGTCCCAGTATGTTTTTCTTGGTATTCTCTTGAGGCTTGCCTCAGGTATGCCTAGTTCTAACTTGAATGTTATGATACTATGATCAGAGAGAGATGGTCCACCCGATACTCTCCAATCTTTAACTATATGTTTTAGATCCTGTTTTTCCAGTGTGATACCTGAAACTTTTTGCGTTACCCTTGTTACAAATGTGGAGGTTTTCCCTATATTCTGGGTATTAAGGTTTTTATTAAGGATATATTCTAAAAGTTGCTCACCTCCTTTATTGGTGTTGCTACTGCCCCAAACGGTGTTTGTGGTATTCTGAAAGACAAAAATAGTTAATATTGTTGCTTATCATAATGTTCTTGGTGTATCACTACCAGTGTGATATACTATTTTAGTATCTTCACATGCTTATCTTACCTGGTTATCATTAACCCAAGGTTCTTGGATTAAACACAACCCCCATTGGTCCTTGGTGAACAATCTTGTGATCACCGCTGATGCTTCTTTGGCATGGTGAGTATTATCTTGAGCTGAGTTGATTCCCGCCATCCTGTTGGTTGCCTTCTTGGGTGTTTCCCTCTTTCGTCAGGGTGATGTCCCCTTCTGAAAGAGTACTGTCCCCTTCCTCCGACGCAATCTCCATTTCCTCCTCGGTCAGTGGCGACTCTTCCCCAAGGAGTTTGGTGATGTGTAGGCTTTCTACACTACTCGAGTCGCTACTGGCCTCGGAGGAAATGGGAATCTTTTCCTTGTTACTTCCCTCTTCTTTTCCGAGGCCATGTACGGGTATTTTCCCAAACCGGTGATGGATGGTGAACCCGTTGTTCTTGATTTTTTGGCAGGATAGATTATCTATTCCTGCCCTCAAGAGGCCTTCGCCCTCTTTTTTCAGGTTGAGGACTTTCCACTGGTTTGTTTCCAAACCCTCATTCTGCGCTTCAAGCTTACCTTCCTCTACGCCTTTGCTTCTTGGGAGGAAGATCGTGGCGGTGTGCATTTTTCGGATGTCGTCACCATGGCACACCGTCAGATCTGCTTCCTTCCAGCTCTCTAGCTTTGGTACTATCAGCCGGAGCCATTCTGCAGTCTGTGGTGTCTCACAGTCGATTAGAACGACTCCTGGTCTGACATGTATGCCACTAAACTGGAGTTTGTGTTCCCATCCAGCATACATTTCTTCTATTATTGCGTTCTCCAGCAAGGTTTGGTCGTCCGCACTGAGGGTAGTCTCAGGGTACGCCTTGGGGAGAACTGCCATTCTAATCAATTTTGCTGCAGCTGCATAGCTGCCAGTTGAAGAAGGATGGCTATTCTATCCTCCTTTTTCTCCTTCGCCTATACTTGCGGTGCTCAGGCTGTCGCCATTTCCCGCTTCCGTTTTTCTCCTTTAGGAGGGATGTTTTCCTCCTCACCTTGCTTCCTGAGCTCCGTAGCCTTCTTTCTTGCTTCCTCCGGTGCAATTCCCTGTTCAAGGAAGCGAAGATACCATCTTACCCCCGCTCCACTAAGTCCACGCCTTAGTGGATCATCCCTTCCTCCGGGTTTGCGCAGTTCGGGAAGGAGGGGGGGTCTTCTTTTTCGTCCAAGATTTCTCCCGTAGACTTCCACCAGTTCAGGAGGTTGAGGGTGTAGGTGCCCCTGCCTTTCTCCTCTCCTGTTTTTCTCTGAATCATCAACACGAGGTCAGCTCGCGTGTGAGGAAGATGCTTCTGTATTTTTGCGCACTGTGGATACATTGCTCCGACTTGTGTCCGGTTGCGGTGCATGCCCGCTTGGTTTCTTTTTTAATTTTCCTTCATCCATGGTTGATCCCACGAGTGGGTGGGGAAGCACAAGGTCCACTCCTGCAGAGCCCCACATGCAGGAGTAAGGGTATTCAAACTGTCTCCAGGTATCCAGAGTCCGCATATTAACGATCAAGCTTCCCCTTGACCACGTAGTCCTCGGCATAGGCTGTTCCACCTTGACTTGGAGGGTTTTTATTGTGGTGACGATATGTGATTTCATAATGTTGTATCCTCCTAACGATATCAATGACAGAAATGAAATTTCAATTACCTCAAATAGTTTTGTCTCTCCTCATGCAGATATTGCAGTATTGATCAACCAATATAATGATTTACGACCGTGTTTTCGTGTTCTAGATTTTTTTCATAAAAGCCACAACCAGCAATTTAACAATTTTCATACATTGACAGTTTTATGATATTTTCACCTTTGCTTGCTTATGAGAATAATGTAATGAATAACTAACCACAGCAGTCTGTCGGTCACCATTACGTTTAACTGGTATATGTCGAAATTTGGGTTATTTTGCCTTAAATTTCTTCCTAATGTGAGAATTTCACGCAATAGGGAAAACAATTTGATATTTTGTCAACATCAAAAAAGAAAGGCGCGTGTCTAAGGATCGATCAATTGTGTGAGCTACCTACAATACAGCTGATTCTCCTTTGTATTTTTTGTAGTATAGGGACATACATGTACAATTGTTTTTCGATTGATTAAGAATGAATTTCAAAAATGTTACTCCTCCAGAGGCAAGGCTGAGTAAGCATATTCATACTGTGGGAGTGTCCAATATTCTTTTTCTTATTGTGCACGAAGTGTAGATTTTGAAATAAATTCGTGAAAAAACACTCCTAAAGTGGGACAACATCACAATAAACGAATATTTTGAGGGATCAGGTACCACTGCTCCTGCAGTATCAAGCTCTTGAATAATATGCCAAAGCCAGACTGCTAGTTTGCCAACCAGAAGGTATCTCTCTGGTATTTAGCCACATTGAAAAAAACATCAAGTGGAATGAGGATAATTTGTCAGAAATTTTAGAATGTATGTATGTATGTATGATCTTTCGTGCCCCCTTTCCAAGGAGAGTCTCAGAAACTAGTAGTTCCTTTAGTCCCATTTCCCGGAGGAATTTCAGGATGTTTGCAGGCTTCAACTTAGGCAAATGTTCCTCTTCTATCCAGTAATCTTCTAGGTGCTGTGCTCTAGGATTCTGAAGTGCTGTGCAGTTGGAAAGTATATGGATGGAATACTTTTATGGCTTTGTTCAAGCTCATAAAGCTTTGTTGAGAAGTATGAAAAAGAAATCACCACCAGTGGAAGCGGTGGAAATGCAGGCTACAAAATCCAAACTTAAAGCACCCTCGATGTATAGAATTAAGTATAGTATTGTTGATGAAAATCTTTCGTTGGAAATAAAGGGTGTATCAAAAATATGGCACAAAAGTTCACGAAAGCCTGGTACCACGCTATTGGCTTCTGAGAATTAAAAAAAATCGTTACTGTTGATGTGTTCCGAAAAGACTACAAAAAAGTTTGTATACATCCCCAAAAAGATATTTAATAAAATGTGTCTTCCATCTGCAACCCTCATCAATCTGTATCTCACTGTTGCGGGTAGTTGGCCACAACACTGTTTTGGTAGCTTTCTTCCTTCGATTTAGCAGACTGGTTTCTCAAAGGGCCGGTTCAGCTTTAAAGTAATATACACTTAAGGATCGTCAACAAGTTATAAATATTTTATTTAATAAAAACCGTTTAAAATCAGCATATTACATATAGGACAATAAATGTAGACAAGCCTTTCAGTTTGCAATCGGAATTAATAGGAACAATCTTACTCTTTCCTTTATATTCTTTGATGCACTATTATTCACTATGAGATTTAAATTTAATTTATGTTTGAATCACTGTGATTATCAGAACCTTAATTTTGTAGAAAAATGCACTTATTAGGTATGTAGGAAAATGAAGCAATTAATACTAAGTATGGATTTGACCAATTTGGTCGGAAATGTCGGTTTATACCGGGAATGAAACAACTTAACACACTGTAGTCGACACGTTATCTCTCTATGCTTTACACGAAGAATCTTTTTTTGACGCGAAAAGTGCGTTGCACACACCAGCCCTTATTTTCGAAAACTGTCTTCAATGACTTAGGGTTTCAGTGGCGCGCCGATGGGAATTTCGAATGGCAACAAGGAATTGAAATTTATGAATAATACAAAACGGAAATTTGTTGAACACGTGGTTTCAACACTTACAAATGAAAGGGATAGAGAATTGTATATAGTATAATATGTCCCATAATGTTAGATAGGGCGATGCATTCCAAATGAGCGAATTAAAAGCATTGTTGCCGAGTGAAGATATGCTAAGAACGTCAGTAAGGAATGAATTTTGACAACTTACCCTCTAATTTGTTACATAGATTTATCTCGTTGAATATTTCATTTATTCGATATAAACTGTCATTGCGTTCCCTGAAGATCGCATATTAACAGCTTTTGAAGACAAAATTGACCAGATTCGAATGTGATTGAATATGATGGTCAAGAAAGTGTTGCTTAACTATAATCATCCATCTCCCATCTTTATGGGTCGATACATTGATTAGGAACAATAAACAGCACCATAACAATAAACCATTAGAAATACTACACAGTGGCCCAAAAGTCTGGAAACGGCCAATTATTACGTACATTGTCAGTTCCAATTGTACAAAATTTGAGGTACTTACACTTACTTTAGGATACGGAGATTCCCCATTTGACATTTGCAATGTTGCCAGATTTTCCGTTTATCTTTTATTATAAGTAACTTTGGTTTTCCAAATTCTCCACCCTGTATTTTAAGTCATTATTGGAATCTCCTATTTGATACGAATTAAACCATATGCAACACTTATGATTTTCTTAATGTAGTCTGGAAGGTTTGAAGTACATAAAATATAAGTTGGACAACGCCTATTCGCAAACTGAATTTTTCAAGTATCCCCAATGAAAATAATCTTTGGGATTGAAATCCGGTGAACGTGGAAGCCATTCAATTCTACCTCGTCTACCAATTCATTTTCCGGGAAATATCTCATCCAAATAACGCCGAACATTCACACCAAAATGAGCTGGAGCTCCAGCTTGCTGGAATCATCCAATCTGATCTGATTGGAATTGGCTTTCAACAAGTTTCTGAGTGAAGTTGTGCCCCAAATTTTTCACAAATAGGACTAGCGGTTTAAAAATCAATTGGCTGTTTCCAGACTTCTGGGTCACTCTGTATATCAATTTGAATATGTATAAGACACATTATACATAGGTGTCTTTCAACGATCTACAATTCCTTAAATCTACGGTACTTATTCACGGGACATCCTGCATAAATCTAAATATACGAAAAAATAAATGAAGGGATACTAATTTCTTGGAATCTGTATGTATTTAATCAATAATTTTCCTCTTCAAATGGAAAATAATAGAATAGCTGGAAAATAAGAAGAATAGAATTGAAATATTCAAAAAAGTTCTCCTTGACTTCCATTCAACTTTGGCAATTTAAACAATCTTGAAGATGTTCCAAAGCTGGAATTATTTTTATTATTTTGGAGACTGAACCATTTTGTTTCGTGAAAGCTGATATTGAGAAAAAAAACAATAAAATTGAGAAAATATGGTACCATTTTTTTGTGCCTTTTTTCAACTCATTCGCCTAAACTATTCTCCCTCTTGTCTGGACCGCTTTTCCTGCAGATTTGTTATCTCCCTTTCCAACTAATAGAGATATCAAGGAGTTTTATTTTATAAAGCTTTAATCAAAAAGTACATTGTATTCTTTTTGAACAAATTTTAAGACACCTTATGAACTAATAATGTATTCCCGGTTTTTGTTTTCCCAAGCTTCGCCTCTTCAAAGTAGATGAACTGTGTCTAAATTCTCCTGAAAGGTTGATAATGTGACGTATACGGAGGCAATAATACTAAAATAATCCTTATTGGGAGTTCATCACAGAAAATCCGAGATAACGTTTCAACAATGACAGTTAATGCTCCAGGAATAGATAAATAAAATGAAAAAGGTCTTTATTCACGAAGATTGATAAAATATTTGTTGAAAAGGGACTTTTGACGTTGAAAATGGCATTGAAAAAGCCCACATATCTAAAATTATAATGAAGAATGTTGATTATCAAGTATGCACTCAAAAAACAGCCGAACATACAGGGCAATTGATTAGTGTGCTCAGTAGGCCTACCCAAGTAGTAATTGAACGTTTAAGTTTGAAAAAGTTGCGTAACCTAACATAAATTACGTGAAGGACTCTGAGAAAACGTTGTAGCAGCCCTGTTTCGAACCAATTTGGTTAATCATTCTTGGCTTTTTGAAAAGCTTAGGTCTCAACTTTGGGTAGCACTCGGTCGTTTTTTCAACGTTGCTTGATTCACTTTAAAATGACTGTCACCTGTGACCTCTTGTGCGGCGATTTTACTTTCCGTGGTGTTTATGGAAGAGTGAAATTTTTAACCAAATAATTACTGTTTGTCAGAATAAGCACTTAGATAAAACTCTCTTGCAGCTAGGTTACTACTGCATTCAAATACTATTATAGAATGCTGTTTTATGCTTATATTCCCAAAAAATAGCGATTTTGAAATAGACTTATACTTGATAAGCAAACTTAAAAATAGATTTTCATTGAAATGTGATATGAACGGTACGTTTGTGAATCATTTTTATAACACAAATAGGGGTTTTCAATCCTTCATTTACGCTTGACTCATTTCAAATTCCGGTGTCCGACCGTAATTTCATGTCTCCGAAAAGAATTAACTTCAGAAATGGCGTGCTATTCAAAAGTCCCCTTCTCCCCCTCGTATCTTTCGAATGGCTACACTTACATTAATAAAATTTGGAGGGTGGAAATGAAGTGTTGTGAACTTCTCTACGAATGGTAACAGGTGACGTAATAGTAATAGATGACGTCACATTGCCACTCTGGCCAATAATTTTAAATAGGACCTTATGGCAAGTGATATCTTGTTTGAGAGACATTGACATTGGCTACATAGCCATATTAATTTTGTTTCGGTTTAAACTAATTTTGACGAATGAATTAAATAAATGCCAAAATTATTATTTCACATTTGAATATTTAAGATTTTCTAGTCCGCCTCTGGTTAGTTGTCAAAAAAATTGACGTTTTTAGTTTAATAGTATTTGTTGCGTTGCAAAGTTTTTCTGAATAGCTCAAATATCTAGTTTTATTATTGTTTAATGAGACGTTCAAGAGTTTACATAGGCAAAATGGTCCGTACTCAAGCCGACAAAGTAGCAGCTATCTTAATAATTGGTGAATCTAGAAAGAATCTTCATGAAGCGGAACGTTTTTTGATGAGAGATACCCAGATCGACCTATCTCGAGAACTCATGTAAGGGAGCTTCTTCACAAGTTTGAAGCAACAGGTAGTGTTCAAGATGCCAAAGGATCTGGTCGACCAGCATTTAGTGATGATAAAAAATTGATATAGTTGCTGAAATGGTAGTAAACCGTACTTTCTCACCAACTAAAGTTGCGTCTATCTGTGCAGTAAGTGAAAGTGAAGTGAAGAGAGTGGTGGCTGAAAATAAATTCCATCCATACAATTTAAAAGTGGTGCACCACCTTTCGGATAACTTACTAGACAGAAGACTCGAATTCTGTGAATGTATGACAAATAAAATTAGTCGAAACCCACATTACACAAAAACAATTTATTTTAAAATGCTATAGAATTGCCACCTCGGTCACCAGATCTGACACCATTAGATTATTTTCTATGGGGGTACTTGAAATCCAAGGTTTATACTACGGCACCAGATAGCATTGGCGTTTTGAGAGAAAGAATTATTGAAGAATGCAATGCAATTTCACACATTCGAACGAATACAAGAGTATACTAATAGGATGTATTACTGTCAGGAAGTAGACGGAGCACATTTCGAACACTTGCTATAAGAATCCATTTTTGATATTTGATTAATTAAATTTGGAAAAATAATTTCAATAATTTTGGTATTGATTCAATTTATCCGTCAAAATTAGTTTAAACCAAAACAAAATTGATATGTCTATGTATCCAATGTCAATGCCTTTCAAACGAGATATCACTTGCCATAAGATCCTATTTGAAATTATTGGCCAGTGTGGCGCTGTGACGTCATCTATTACTATTACGTCACCTGTTACCATTCGTAGAAAAGTTTACAACACTTTCACCCTCCAAATTTTATTAATGTAAGTGTAGCCGTTCGAAAGATACGAGAGGGGGAGGGGACTTTTGAATAGCACTGTATAATAGACGCGAGCCTGACTTTGGTATCAGATAACGGAAATACCTATATACGAAATTTCAACGTTAGTTTGAAGTAAATAACTTGAACGCGATTTAGCTGCTCTTTCTAACGAAAACTGAACATGTTCCACGAACACGTTTGGAGCGCTCTTATCTGCTCACCTTGTTGATCAATTGTATTGCCAGCTGTCATTCGCCGTGTTTATTTCCTCAACCTTTATCTCTATTTAGGTATAGTTCTGAAAACTTGAGAACCCCCAACTTTCTGTGTTCATGTAGGCTTCTTCACGACATAATCTTTTTTTCCTATAATAGGAGATAGTGTATTCAAAAGCCCGTTCCATTTTGAGTTCAAATCATTGGATTCAGCGTCCGTTGATATAAACTTTTGAGGTTAGGTTGAAGTTATTCAACTTCTTTCTTCCCTCATATTCACTTTATTATTATTATTCACTAGGAATATTATCTTCTGAATATTGCAGCATGTCCTCTTGAATATTTAAAAATGGGATGATAGTTGTGAAAATGACAACGCGAAGACGTTCAAAATTTTACTTAAAGTAGTAGAATTCTACACAGTTGGCTTTCCGTCGGGAAAACTTAACATAACTCAAATTGTCCCTAAGACTTCACCATCATTACTTAAATATTTACTACTGGTAGACAGTTGGGTAAAGGTTGTAACAACGTCGTGTTTTATCTTTAGAGATGCTTAATATCAAGATGACTTGTCTGATGGTTTAAGAGCGTCGTTGCATAATTTCGACACGAAGTAGAACGTTAATTTTGGTTTATCATGTGGGTATCGCCATCAAAATGCTACTTCGATATTATGTTGAAAGATACGTGCTTGATGTTTTTCAAATTCTGCTGACGGATGTTTCGGAGAACTAAACTGATAATATAATTATTATTGGCGGAGATTTTAATAGCCGAATTGGTAATATTGGAGCGGTTCCAGTAGAACTAAGTCGAGATTCTAATCTACTTGAAGAACGATTAAGTTTAGACACTACTTTGAACACAAGAGGTTGAAAACTTACAGATTTCATGGATGAAAATTCCTTTTCAATTTTAAATTGCAGAACATCACCCATTAATCCCGTTAAATTGCGTTTTTGTGTAATCAGGGTAGAAGTGTTATAGATCTGGTTTGGTTAAATAATATATTTCTATCAGATATAGACAATTTTTTTGTTACCGACAACGATTTCTTATCCTTACCCTATCAACTTAATTCTTAACTATGGTACTCAATTACACAAGCACACCAATAGAGAATATTATATAATATGCCCAATTTTTCATATAAATGGAATAATGGATTTTCTCTATCTTATAAAATGTGTATGAAAAATTCAAATAGAACAATATTTATTCGTTATTTTTTCTCTTATTTTTTGGGAATGGAACCATATTTTTTTGTTGTGTCATATAGGGACCAAAAAATTATTTTATCATCATTTAATCTTGACAAAGGAAGCTGGAACGCTACCGAAACGTCGAAATGAAAAATAAAAAACACTATTGTGGTTTCATTCCCAAGAAATAAAGAAATAAATAATAAATAATGCCACAAGGAACTTACAGAAAATATTTATTCGTGACCCCACTAGTTCTTTTTGTAATCTTGTGGATGCCATTCGTGAAACATCAACTCACCTAGGTATGTATTCTTTGAAAAGGAATCTCTCTATTCAATCAAATTTTCTTAAGACTAATACGCCATGGTTTGATGCCACATGTAGTATTGCCAAGAGGAATATGCACAATGCATTAATTACTTCTTGTTCACCAACTCCTTCTTTTGCTAATGCAGATATTGCAGAAGCTTTATGTGAATGATTGGTTATTTTTATTTTTTTGTGTCCATACCAATTGATTCTGCCGATATTTTCGTCCACTTTGAAATTGTATCAATTCCCAATGGTGAATTTTTGTATCATATTCCTTTCTTCCAATTTGGATGTACTGTTAAAAATTTTCTTGTTGTTGTTAGATAAGGATTGAATTCTCTTTTTTTCAATAATTTTTAAAATTAAACGAACGGGACACAAATTGTTGTTAGCATTATTTCTTACCAGCCACTTACTGCCAGATAAAGCTTTTGATCCTCCTTGTGTCGTTTTGGAAAATATTGGATTATATTCTACCCTGCCAGTAAAATTAGCTTTATTATCATATTCTTTTTTAAAGTAATTAATATCACAATTAGCAGCTTCATTTCCACGCCATGCTAATTCGACCGAACAATGATGAAAAAACTTTTTTTGTAACCCATCATGATTAACTTCAGAATAGCTTTCTACCATTTCCATTAATTCTTCTTTGGTAAATGCGTTAAAACTTATTTTTCTGGTTTCAGGTTCAGCCTGAAGCTTTTTACGTTATGTATCCCTGGTCAATCTAGCAAATTTATAGCTAATATATTTAAATGGATCAATTTTGATGTTAAGTTCTAGGAAATATTTTTCCTGAACCATTCGAGCAGTCGTATTCCAAAGTGTTTTCACACTAGCTTTGGTATAATCAGTTCCATCTATTTTTTTCATGTTAACCATAATGTACAAGAATGTTTGCTATAACTTGTTTGTGGCAAAATTGAACAGACTAAATAAGATATTCAGCTTTAATTAGCTTCAATTCGACTTAATATAAAATACACATGACACGACTTGTCAATCAATGTAAAGAATAATCATAGACATTAATAGTCGGTGACAAAGAGGTTTATACGTCATTCTCCCCGTCTGTTTTCTCCTCCGAGAAGGTAGCCGGCGATTCCTCTTGGGTCTTGGCAGGTGTTTCTCCTCTAACTTCTTGTGAAGTGCCCGGAAGATTCACGTCTTGAGGATCTGGAGTGGGGCCGTCCGCGTTCACTGAATGAAAGGATTCATCAAAGGAATCATCTTCAAATGACTCTTCAATTGAAGAGCGAGAATCGTTCGGAAGCGGGGCTAAATGCCTATTAGAAACTGTACTCTACGTGCCGTTCGACCTTCGAATAACGGAATAGTGTGGATTATAGTTCAGCTTCTTCCACCAAGGGATCGTTTTTTGAGCGAACGTGATTTTTAACGAGAACCGGTCCTGGCGCTAGCCATGTAGGCATTGATTCTCCATTGGGCAACCTCCGCGGATGTTTGAGAAGTCTCTCGTGAAGCGTCTCATTGGTAGATGTGCAGAGGAGTGATCGAATGGAGTGAAGAGCGTTCTTCAAGACTCGTTCCCAGTGTTCTACTGTTATGTTGTTGGAACGCAAGCTGAGTTGTACTGCACGCCACAGAGTACCATTAAGGCGTTCTACTTGGCCATTTCCTCGTGGATTGTAAGGAGTAGTTCGGGAAGAGGCAACACTGTTAGCTCTCAAAAAAGTTTTAAGTTCTTCTGACATAAAGGAGCTTTCTCTGTCGCTCTGGATGTACAGCGGATGTCCAAACGTACTAAAAAGGTCTTGTAAGCATTTGATGATCGTTGCAGATAACATGTCTTTGCAAGGGTAAGCCCATGGAAATCGGCTATACTCGTCAATTATGGTGAGTGAATATTTATTCTCCGATTTTGATGGAAGAGGCCCTTTGAAGTCCAAATTCAGCCTTTCAAAGGGAGCTAACGCTTTTATTAGTTGTCCTTTTGTTGTCATGAAGCGTGGTTCAAGTTAAGCACATACTCTACAAGAGGTCGTCATAGTCTTTATGTCATTGTACGGGAGGTTCTTTGAGCGTTCCCAGTGGTACATTCTCGTTATGCCAGGGTGACATAGTAGAGCATGTAACTCATATAATTTATTATTATCCATGAGTGTGCAGACTCTGGATAGTGCATCCGCTGCAGTGTTTTGGGAGCAAGGTCGACAGATGATATCGTATTCAAAACAGGAGAGCTCAAGACGCCAGCGTTGAATTTTCCATTTTCAATTTTACTAGAGTGGTTTTGGTTGAACATGAAATACACGGATTGTTGATCCGTTATCAACATGAAGTATTTCCCCATCAGGAAATGCCGCCACTTTCTTAGGCTTTCCACAATAGCGTATGCTTCTTTTTCAACCGATGGGTGTCTACGTTCAGCATTCGATAGTGTCCTGGAGAAGAATGCCACTGGTCGGCCTTTTTTAGAGAGCGTGGCAGCTATCGCATACTCTGACGCGTCAGTTTCAACAGTCAGTATCTCATCTCCATCAATTGCTACCAGTGAAGCTTTACAAATATCTGACTTTAATTGCTCAAACTGGATAACGGCACTTCAAGGTAACGGGAAACTGCTTACGTTCGTTAAAGGCTGTAGTTTGGTCGAAAAATCTTTCACCCATTTTGCGTAATGGGCAAACAGCCCTAGAGCGCGTTTCAGCTCAGCAGTGTTCGTGGGGACTGGTAGCTGTAGTAGTGGTTGGAGACGTTCTTTGTCTGGTTCAATGGTATTATTTTCGATCGTGTGGCCCAACAAACTTATGGTCAGCTGACGAAATTAACATTTTTGATCATTAAAAGTTAGGTTGTACCTTTTTGCAGCAGCTTGAAAGTTCAGTAGGTTCTGTTCGTGATCTTCGAGACTTCTTCCGTGATGAATGTTTTGTCTTGTTCACTATAATGTCTGGTTTCACGGCTATAGGTTTGAGAGGTTAGTAAATATTGAGGCGGGAGGCACTGAAGCTTGTATTACATTGCAGACCAAAGGTTCTTTAGATCCTCCGAAGTTGGATTGGAGACTGGAGTGTTCTTTAAGTATATCATGGCCTATGATAACATCAGCACAAAGGTTGCTGACGACGAGAAATGGCCTGTGTTTGTGTGAGCATCCGTTCATAGTTACAGTTGCAAAGAAAACACTTCTTACGAAAGATACGTTATTTTGAAAGGCTAATGTGACCGTCTGTTTGTGAGGTTTCAGTATCAACTGCATTAGTCTTGCTATCTTCTCGTCGATAAAGCTCACTGACTTTTCCGTGTCAATTAACGCGTCGGCGTGATAGTTGTTGAGAGTTACGGGGATAGTAGCCTTTGAAAGACTCGATGGAGAGGCAGCTAAGACAGCATTAGCAGCCACTTCAGACTCATCCGAGTCCGAGACACATTCTTCAACGGTAACGGCGTTATTAGTAACCTTCATAGCTTTACATACATTAGCAAAATGTCCCTTCTTGGAGCATAGTTGGTATTGGGCGCTGAAAGCTGGACATTTGAGTCTTCGGTGTGATGTAGTTCCTCCGCAATAGAAACAGGTCCATTTACTAGGCTCTTCCAAAGTAGCTCGAGGATTCTGGGAGTTTCTAGTCGTGCGTCTTGATAATTACGGCACTGGTAGAGATTTATTTCATTCACTCCGCTGGTCATGGCCCGGGAATCCCTTTCTGCAGTTTCCAAGGAGAGAGCTTGATCGAGAGCTTTATCTAAGGTGAGAGAGTTTTCTTAAAGTAATTTTTCCCGGATTTTCAGTCATAGTATTCCAGATATAAATGCACCTCTTATAGCTTCTTCTTCATGCGTTGTAGCAGAGACAGCTTCGAAGCTACAGTCGCGGGCTAAGAGTCTGAGTGACCTTCCGTAGTCGGATATATATTCGTCAGGCTTCTGCTTACGCGTGGCTAGTAAGTGACGAGCCAGTATAACATTCTTTGGTTAAAGGTATATTTCATCAAGTACCTTCATGGCATCATCATAGGTAGAAGAATCACGTACGTGCGGAAAGATATGCGCTGATAAATGATTCATCAAAAGTTTAAGCTTTATGGAGTCGGTGCCTTCAGGAATCTCTTCAAGTATAAAATTGTCGAAAGTATATTTCCAATGGGTCCACTTTAGGTCCACTTCTGTTGCGGTGGGATCCACATCGAACTTCTCGGGTCGTAGGTACCTAGCCGCATTGGGAGGGAGTTTCGTATCAGTGTCGGTCATATTAAGCTAATTAAATTGTGGCAAGATTAAACAAACTAAATGAGATATTCAGCTTTAATTAGCTTCAATTCGACTTAATATAAAATACACATGACACGACTTGTCAATCAATGTAAAGAATAATCATAGACATTAATAGTCGGTGACAAGGAGGTTTATACGTCATTGTTCAGAAGTATCCTATTCTAACGTATAATTACGTGCGTCCAGAAACATTCTAAACTGTTGCCACGCAGACTTTTTTGTCTTCATTGTATTTCGCGGTATACTTTGCTTAATTGTACTATCTTTTTCATTTATTGAATTATTTCCAAATCTTGTATTATTCATGTTAATAATACTTATTTGAATTTTTGAAACAATTTTACACAAAACAGTCTAACCTATAGAAGTGAAAGTTTATAGGATGACCTTGAATACAAAAATGAGGTTTCAAACCCATCCACCTGAAGCGCTAGTTGCAATTGAGTTGTGGAAACAGGCCTGGCAGCTGAGGCCTTTAGCACGAAAAGAAGAAAAGATTTTAAAATTTATCAAAGCTGTCATATAGCTGTTGTCACCATTGTCTTTTATAGATTGTTTCCTTTCGCCATTTGCTGCTGTTATTTGTGTTTTAATTGGGTACTGTAAGTCGTATCAAGTGTGATAATTCATAATATTTATAATGGTTGGTGTGAAGTGTTGCGTTCCTGGGTGTACAAACATTGCATCAAAACGACATAGGTTTCCCAAACATGACCCTTTGTTGTTGAATGAATGAATGCCTTTATTCGCAATCCAAAACTAAAGGAATAAAACGCTGAACAGATTTATAAATCCTACAAAGTTTGCAACAGATATTTTGAACCACAATATATTGTTATTGGGACAAAAAGGTGCCTCACTCGCAAAGCTGTTCCTACAATCCTCTCAGGATTGATCAAAAAGTGATAAGAGATACTATCTAATACTATATCATCACTCTTAGGCATTACTTACCGCGTGGTAAAATGTAAATTGCACTTAGGAATTCCTCAATTCGTTTTAGGTATTACCTGACTTTAGGAAATGTTAGTGAAATCGGGCATTAGTCATTCAAAAACAAACATCCATTAAAAAAAGCGTTATGAAATAGTTCTGAATCCATCCACTGCGATCGCTGAAATTCTTCTTCCCTTACTCTGTTTTTTGGCCTCAGCTGCCTTGCCTATTTCGACAACTACATTGCAACTAGCGCTTCAGGAGGATGGGTTTTAAACCTCATTTTTTCATTCGAGGTAATCCTATTGGACTTACACTTCTATAGGATAGACTTTTTGTGCAGTTTTAATAATTTTTGACAGTTAAATAAATAAATGAGCAACTTAGTTTCCTTAGAAACCACTAACAAAGATTTTATATTGAATTTTATCACAGAGTAAGAGTTTTATACACATAGATTTGATAAATTAAACGTCAAAAAATTGCCGCGAAAAGACAAAAAATTGCCAGTTCAAAACCTTCAAATTTTGTAAGTTATCAATTTACTCTAGTGAAATAGTCACAGCAAAATTGCAATTTTGTATTTCAAAACAGTTCTGCTGAGAGTGTAAAATTGAATATCGTATACTTTTTGGAATTATTTAGGCTTGAGAAGAACAGTATAAAAAATACTTTCAGTGGTTGTTTTTCCAATACCATATACCATTCGGCTATTTCCCGTACTAAGTATATACATTCATTTTAGAACGCATACATGATCAGCCGTAGTGCATTTTTAGATTGTTGAGAATAGACATGTTTTGCTAAGAACAATGGATGGAAGAATCTCTATGACATTTTGTTATGTAGCTGTAGCTACTTCTATAGTAGCTTATTGAGGAAAAGAAGTTTATTACGTTTGAAAAAAAGTATCAAGACTGCAGAATTGAAAAGCACCAATAGTGAATGGGCTACTAGCGTTATTCACGTTATCTACTCTCTCAGGGAAAGTTGCTTGGAAACGGGCGACATAAAGACTTTTTCGCCTCCTTCACCGAGAAACCAATCATATTAAAACCAAGAATTGGGCGAAAAGTATTATTTAGCAGCCCAAGAGCGAAAAACTCTTAACACCAACGTTTTTGAAATTCTGCATCATTTTCAATTTAGACGTTCCCGATGAATTTTTCAATTAAACGTCAGGGGTGCGTTCGGAAACTTGGTGTTTTGTATAAAAATCACACAGTGGCCGTTCGAAAAGTCGGAGTGTATACAAAAATAGTACGGTGCTGTAGCATTCGAAAAGATGGTTGTCACATACTGGTGCGCGCACCAAACACTCTAGTCCGGACTAGGGTAAAATTTAAGCTGACAAAAAAGTCACATATGACAGCTTAAGCATTTGAATTCATTTTGTCGATATGAATTTTTAGATGTCAATTATAAATTATTGAATGAATTATAAAAAAGAAAAATATGGAACAAGTTATATTGGAAAAAGGTAGACATTTTCTGGTAGAAAATGAGGAGGATGTCAATGGAAATTGGTTTATTCTGGACTAACTTGCTAATCACCAACTCGTTCCTATGTTCCTTTATAAGTGAATATTTTAGTTTCCCAAAACCTTATTACCTTGATATGTTTTCTAGAGCAGTCTATGTTTCATATTTCGCCAGCTCCCAGTGTCTTAAGTTGTTTTGGAACTACGGAAACACAACAAACCGAAAGGACCTTAAGTGAAAATCTGTCTAAAAAAAATCTCAACCTAATTAAACCACTTCTACAATAAATGCGGAAAATTTTAATCACACCAAAAAAAAGTTGAAAATAAATTCAAGTACCTACTTAAAACAAAAATATACAATTTGATTATTTTGATGAATTTGACGAGATATTTGAAAAAGAACCTCCCATTACACCAACAGCTATAGCATCAAGAGAAAACGTAGACACAGAGAACGACAAGAATTAGCAGAAAATGCCATAGACAGTTTTGATAGAAAAATTGATTGAATAAAATATAAACCCTATGAATTCAATACTTTATTATATGCTGGTTTAGTTAGTCTGAAATGAGATTGAAATGTTTTGTCATCATAGCTTGGAATAACAACTTCAAAATAGTTCTCCATTCTATGAATTTTTGACACCCTCTTTTTCATTAATTCCAATTCACTATCGGAGCTTGAGTCACTATTATTATTATTCATTTTTTTATTCCCTACAAATCTTTTGGAGGCAACCATAACTGCAGCCAAAATGCATTTTCTTTTCACACATCTCCGCTGCTCATCCATTTCGTAAATCAATCCAATCTGATCACCAATTCAAAATTCAAGAAAATATTCAGGCAAAGATTTGAATGAATAAATTTTCAATTTGATTTGTCAAGTTGTCAACAACCAACAACCAAACAAACATAATCTTGGAACAAAATACTCCATCACCGTTCGAAAACCTAGAGCGAGTTTAGCACACCCAAGTGAGTTTTTACCCCCACTCCTTAAAACAATTTTCATACCAACAACCAGCTTCTCGAACGCAGCCCAGTGGATGTGAAAGTTTTTTGTTTTATCTCACTATTTTCTAGTTTATTTGGTAGGAGAAAAACAGTTGTGTGTCATACATGAAAGAAACGCTTTAGCAGCTCTTAACTATTAGTCCCAAGCTACTTAAGCCCATTTTCTGCCCTTGTGCTGTGACACAATATACCAGTGCTTCTTCTTTTGTTCTCCATACCGCTTTTGTTGATATATCCAACGCGTCTACAGTTGCTGAATCATTTAAACTTCACTTCGTTGGTAACTTTTTTTGGCCATATTCATGACAATATTTGAATAATAGCGTTTTCGGTTTATTGCTCTCTCCTGCTCTGTTTTGTATAAACTAAAGATAGGCACTATCTTAGAGTTGAGGGTTCTGTTTTTCATTTTGACTGCTTGAGAATATGAAACAATCGATCCCAACGGATCTAAAAATAGTGAGAAAGCAAATAGAGCACTCCTGAAAATATAACTCCCTGTGGTGTCTTCTGAAAATAGTCGTGAAACCAATTAGGTTAGGTTTGCCATGTTTCACCATTCGACGAGATATATTCGATTGTGGAATTGATTAGATATCGAGATTGCTCGCAGTGGAGTTAGTATCTATCGTTTCTAGGGGTATGACGTAATGGATTCCGAGCATGTACACCGAAAACACATTGTTTTATAAAGTCTGTCTGATAACCAACTGACAAACATGCCAAAAAACGCGAGCTTCATCACAAAACAGTCTAACTTATAGAAGTGAAAGTTCATAGGATGACCTTGAATACAAAAATGAGGTTTCAAACCCATACACCCGAAGCGCTAGTTGCAATTGAGTTGTCGAAGCAGGCCTAGCAGCTAAGGCCTTTAGCCTTTAGCACTGAAAGAAGAAAATATTTTGAAATTCATCAAAGCTGTCATATAGTTTGTTGTTGTCACCATTGTCTTTTATAGAATGTCTCCTTTTGCCATTTGCTGCTGTTATTTGTGTTTCAATTAGGTACTGTAAGTCTTATCAAGTGTGATAATTCATAATATTTATAATGGTTGGTGTGAAGTGTTGCGTTCCTGGGTGTACAGACATTGCATCAAAACGACATAGGTTTCCCAAACATGACTCTTTATTGTTGAATGAATGGGTTGCCTTTATTCGCAATCCAAAACTAAAGGAATTAGGCGCTGAACAGATTTATAAATCCTACAAAGTTTGCAACAGATATTTTGAACCACAATAATTTTATTGGGACAAAAAGGGGCCTCACTCGCAAAGCTGTTCGTACAATCCTTTCAGGATTGATCAAAAAGTGATAGGAAATACGTAATATTATCACTCTTAGGCCTTACTTAGCGCGTGGTAAAATGTAAATTGTATTTAGGAATTCCTAAATTCGTATTAGGTATTACCTAACTTTAGGAAATGGTTAGTGAAATCGGGCATTAGTCATTCAAAAACAAACTTTATTTAAAAAAGCGTTATGAAATAGTTCTGAACCCATCCACTGCGATCGCTGAAATTCTTCTTCCCTTAGTCTGTTTTTCGGCCTCAGCTGCCTTGCCTATTTCGACAACTCAATTGCAACTAGCGCTTCAGGTGGATGGGTTTGACACCTCATTTTTTCATTCTAGGTAATCCTATTGGACTTTCACTTCTATTGGTTAGACTGTTTTGTGAGCTTCATCTCCAACTGATTTGCAGACCTCCAGAACAATATAGTTGGCCTGTTATATTCAGGTATTCCATAATGGTTTATTGTAACTTGTTGTTTTCGGAAAATTACTTCGATCTATCAAATCAAATTCAATTTGTAGAGTCTTCTGAAATGTCCATATTATATAACATGTAGTACCAGAGCTATATTATCGCTGCAAATCGCAGAATTTACAAAAAAAAATACCGCAAAAGGATTTCAATCAACGAATTGCTTTCATTCATTGGAATTTTTGAACCGGTCATGACGGATGTCATGTTTTATCACAATACCGTCACCATTCTGGCAAGGATAGCATAATGTGATCAATTATTCTGTTGATTCACCTTTCATCCACACCTTTGAATTCATACTGACATTAAGGGTTCTTTATTCTAAACACGAAAGTATTTGGGGCAGAGACGTAGCGGAGAAAAATGAATGAAAAAAATGAAAATAACAGAAAGCATATTGGGTTAATCCTGGAATAATGAGGATTTTATTAAATAAATTCATAATCGGTAGATTTCAAGTAAACCACAGATCAGTTATACAGGATACGGACCAACGTGATCCTGTCATATTTATCAAATTTCATTAAAAGACTTGTCGGGTTCGTTACAACGTAGTCGCTTGTTTACATGGTCACATTGTTCCCTTTCATATAATTTAAGAGGACAGGATATCCTGCTGGTCGCTTCACACCTGATGACACATCCGTTGAGTCTTCTCTTTATGCCTGTGTAACTTGAAACAAGGACCAAAATGAAGATGATTTGAATATCCTACTGCCTACCGTTATCTCGTTACGAATGTGACTTTTGAATGAATAATATAACCGGAGGTTACATTCTCGAATGATTTTTTTTTTCATTAAATTGAGCAACAATTGTTATCTTTGGGAATAAAAAATCGAGTCAGTCGTTTCCAACTTGATATTTTTTTTTATTCAATTTACATGCTCGGCAACTATGGCCACTTGCATAGGGCGTTTACAGAAGAGTGTAGTTGTTACAGATAGTTGAAAACATAATTTGAAGTTTATGATGTAGTGATATATCTTTTAAGGATTTTAGTGTTGTTTTGATTTGGTTTGGTTCCCCCAGGATGTCTTTGAGATTATGTTGTCGTCTGCTTGTGCTAAATTTGCGACAATCAACTAGGATGTGTTTAACAGTAAGTGTGCACTGGCAGCTTTGACAGGAAGGTCTGTTACTTGAGGTCATTGAGTAGCTGTGTGTGAGTTTGGTGTGACCTATTCGAAGTCTACTTAGTATTGATACTTCTTGTCCAGAGAGTCCAATGGGGTCAGTATACAGAGGTGTGTTGAGAATAGGCTGGATAGATAGAAGGGAAGTCTTGATGGAGCTCCAGTGAGTTTGTCACGTATATCTAACGATTATTTTTGCTTCTGTCCTAACATCTCTACAAATTTGAATGATAGAAATAATTGTGGCAGTAGTTGGCGCTGTTTTGGCACGCTGATCGGCCAGTTCATTTCCAGGTATACCAGTGTGTGAGGGTATCCATATAATGGTGACTGTGGTGTTTAGGAAATAAATATGGTGATAAGACCCTGCGACTTTGCTTATGAGCTTTTCGTAGCTGATCTGAAAGTCTCTACTGCGAAGCTGATTAACCCCCACTATGGATTAGACGACAATATCTGCTCCTATCCTACGCAGCCTCAATCTCTTCAAACCCTCTCAATCCTGTCTATCCTCTGTTCACATCAACTGTCAGCCCTCTTGACAATCCTTCACCAATAATTAAAACTATTGCTCTCATGTTAGCTTCATTAATGAATAACTTTAACTTCTCACTCACAAACCCCATTCCTTTTTCTCCAACTTAATATTGAAAGTGATGTAAATATAGAAAAGGACAATTGGACACGAATAAAAAGATAAACAGGGTGGTGATTGATACAGTCCAAATTTCTGAAGGTGGCAGCTTATTATGAGGAGAAAAAGCTTTTTTATATTATTGAATGACTATAAATGTCTGGAACGACATATCACCATTTTTTTGTTAAACTGTGAAACGTTATCTTCCGCGATAACATTTCAAATATGGTGATATTAGGAAAATTCTCAAAATTTATTTTTTGTGAAATAGATAAGTCTGTTCGGTTTGATAATGAATAATTATAGTTTCGATTTTGAAACAGTTTCTGGTATAAACCATTTCTTGAAAGTTCCACTGCCAGACGAGTTTCTGAATATACTATTCCTGAGATACACGCAGTTGATTTTATAGGGGGTTCCTTTCCAAAGCCACATAGGCAAAATCAAGCTTGTTTTACATAAAAATAATGCTCTCTTGGAAAGAAAAATTCATTCTTATGGATATTGAATATGACAAGCTTGAATTAGATTATAATTAGTCAAGAATTATTCGAAAAAAGCAGACAAACGGAACAGTGAAACGCGTTACTCACTTCAGAGCCGCAAATTCAATCAGGCGAATCATACATGGACCTGCAAAAATTGCGATGAACTTGTCGTTCTTGTCCTTGCTAGTCTGTTTGATCATTAAATCAAGAAGAGAACGACCACTTTCCTTTAGTTCTAATAGTTGTTCAAAATTCAGTTCCCTTTTATCTTTGAACAATATGCACCAGAAACATGATGAAAAACGTAGAATGAAATTACACCAAATAATTCAAACACAAGCACACAAAAAAACCAATCAAAAATCAAAATTATAACAATAACAACTTTTCAAGTCAAAACACAGCTCATTATTCTCATTATTTCGCTTCAAATGCTCTCCTTTAAATCAAAATATAGCGCTGCCTGCCAAATCCTCTACTCATATCATTTCTAAGCGTGTAATAATCAGCCGACCTAAGTCGATTCATCGACGATATAGTCCAGTAAATGGAGGGACAAAGCTCCTGAAAAGTCCCTGAAGACCTCACTTTGGGCTCAATTTGTAGGTCACGTCAGGTATTTTCAAACGAGGAAAACCTTAACGCGATTGAGTTTACGGAAGGAGGGAAAAATGGCCCCCTAAACCCTGGAAAACGGGTTTTCTCGATAATATCTGGCTCAATATGCAGTAGATGTTATATGTATGTTCTAGCATAAGTATAGGGAAAACCGTGTGTTAGAGAGAGAGCAGCGAGACAATGTGTAAGAGAGAGAGAGAGCGGCGCGCGCGTTGTAATTTAAGGCAGCCATTTTTAGTCCTGTTGTATATTTAAAAATCTGAAAAAAACTTCAGTGAGATTCGATCCCACAACCTTCGCGTCTATAGCAAGGCATTCAACACATGCTGCCATAAGCTCTCATGCATATTATTAGCGAAGAATGGTATTGCTGCTGCAATGTGAACGCGGGGGCGGTGCGGAGGTAATCGACGTAATCGAGAGTATAGATATACCGGGGATGGTTGAAAGTAGCGCAATAATGCTGTCAAAAAGGCACTAACACCTAACTTCGTTACTATTGGTCCGATTTGAATGG
>CAJUYG010001965.1:44845-60264 GCA_910591675.1 Galerucella calmariensis
TCTAATGGTGTCAGATCTGGTGACCGAGGTGGCAATTCTATAGCATTCTAAAATAAATTGTTTTTGTGTAATGTGGGTTTCGACTAATTTTATTTGTCATACATTCACAGAATTCGAGTCTTCTGTCTAGTAAGTCATCCGAAAGGTGGTGCACCATTTTTAAATTGTATGGATGGAATTTATTTTAAGCCAACACTTTCTTCACTTTACTTTCACTTACTGCACAGATAGACGCAACTTTAGTTGGTGAGAAAGTAGGGTTTACTCCCATTTCAGCAACTATATCAATTTTTTTATCATCACTAAATGTTGGTCGACCAGATCCTTTGGCATCTTGAACACTACCTGTTGCTTCAAACTTGTGAAGAAGCTCCCTAACATGAGTTCTCGAGATAGGTCGATCTGGGTATCTCTCATCAAAAAACGTTCCGCTTCATGAAGATTCTTTCTAGATTCACCAATTATTAAGATAGCTGCTACTTTGTCGGCTTGAGTACGGACCGTTTTGCCTATGTAAACTCTTGAACGTCTCATTAAACAATTATAAAACTAGATATTTGAGCTATTCAGAAAAACTTTGCAACGCAACAAATACTATTAAACTAAAAACGTCAATTTTTTTGACAACTAACCAGAGGCGGACTAGAAAATCTTCAATATTCAAATGTGAAATAATAATTTTGGCATTTATTTAATTCATTCGTCAAAATTAGTTTAAACCGAAACAAAATTAATATGGCTATGTAGCCAATGTCAATGTCTCTCAAACAAGATATCACTTGCCATAAGGTTCTATTTAAAATTATGGGCCAGAGTGGCAATGTGACGTCATCTATTACTATTACGTCACCTGTTACCATTCGTAGAGAAGTTCACAACACTTCATTTTCACCCTCCAAATTTTATTAATGTAAGTGTAGCCATTCGAAAGATACGAGGGGGGGTAGGGAACTTTTGAATAGCACGCCATTTCTGAAGTAAATTCTTTTCGGAGACATGAAATTACGGTCGGACACCGGAATTTGAAATGAGTCAAGCGTAAATGAAGGATTGAAAACCCCTATTTGTGTTATAAAAATGATTCACAAACGTACCGTTCATATCACATTTCAATGAAAATCAATTTTTAAGTTTGCGTATCAAGTATAAGTCTATTTCAAAATCGCTATTTTTTGGGAATATAAGCATAAAACAGCATTCTATAATAGTATTTCAATGCAGTAGTAGCCTAGCTGCAAGAGAGTTTTATCTAAGTGCTTATTCTGACAAACAGTGATTATTTGGTTAAAAATTTCACTCTTCCATAAACACCACGGAAAGTAAAATCGCCGCACAAGAGGTCACAGGTGACAGTCATTTAAAGTGAATCAAGCAACGTTGAAAAAACGACCGAGTGCTACCTAAAGTTGAGACCTAAACTTTTCAAAAAGCCAAGAATGATTAACCAAATTGGTTCAAAACAGGGCTGCTACAACGTTTTCTCAGAGTCCTTCACGTAATTTATGTTAGGTTACGCAACTTTTTTAAACTTAAACGTTCAATTACTACTTGGGTAGACCTACTGAGCACACTAATCAATTGCCCTGTATGTTCGACTGTTTTTTGAGTGCATACTTGATAATCAACATTCTCTATTATAATTTTAGATATGTGGGCTTTTTCAATGCCATTTTCAACGTCAAAAGTCCCTTTTCAACAAATATTTTATCAATCTTCGTGAATAAAGACCTTTTTCATTTTATCTATCTATTCCTGGAGCATTGACTGTCATTGTTGAAACGTTATCTCGGATTTTCTGTGATGAACTCCCAATAAGGATTATTCTAGTATTATTGCCTCCGTATACGTCACATTATCAACCTTTCAGGAGAATTTAGACACAGTTCATCTACTTTGAAGAGGCGAAGCTTGGGAAAACAAAAACCGGGAATACATTATGAGTTCATAAGGTGTCTTAAAATTTGTTCAAAAAGAATACAATGTACTTTTTGTTTAAAGCTTTATACAATAAAACTCCTTGATATCTCTATTAGTTGGAAAGGGAGATAACAAATCTGCAGGAAAAGCGGTATTATTCAATCCAGACAAGAGGGAGAATAGTATAGGCGAATGAGTTGAAAAAAGGCTCAAAAAAATGGTACCATATTTTCTCAATTTTATTGTTTTTTTCTCAATATTAGCTTTCACGAAACAAAATGGTTCAGTCTCCAAAATAATAAAAATAATTCCAGCTTTGGAACATCTTCAAGATTGTTTAAATTGCCAAAGTTGAATGGAAGTCAAGGAGAACTTTTTTTGAATATTTCAATTATATTCTATTATTTTCCAGTTTTCCTATTATTTTCCATTTGAAAAGGAAAATTATTGATTGAATGCATACAGATTCCAAGAAATTAGTATCCCTTCATTTATTTTTTCGTATATTTAGATTTATGCAGGATGTCCTGTGAATAAGTACCGTAGATTAAAAGAATTGTAGATCGTTGAAAGACACCTATGTATAATGTGTCTTATACATATTCAAATTGATATACAGAGTGACCCAGAAGTCTGGAAACAACCAATTAATTTTTAAACCGCTAGTCCTATTTGTGAAAAATTTGGGGCACAACTTCACTCAGAAACTTGTTCAAAGCCAATTTCAATCAGATCAGATTGGATGATTCCAGCAAGCTGGAGCTCCAGCTCATTTTGGTGTTAATGGTCGGCGTTATTTGGATAAGATATTTCCCGGACAATGAATTGGTAGACGAGGTAGAATTGAATGGCTTCCACGTTCACCGGATTAAAGATTATTTTCATTGGGGATACTTGAAAAATTCAGTTTGCGAATAGGCATTGTCCAACTTATATTGTATGTACTTCAAACCTTCCAGACTACATTAAGAAAATCATAAGTGTTGCATATGGTTGCACTCGTATTAAATAGGAGATTCCAATAATGACTTAAAATACAGGGTGGAGAATTTGGAAAACCAAAGTACTAATAATAAAAGATGAACGGCAAATCTGGCAACATTGCAAATGTCAAATGGGGAATCTCCGTATCCTAAAGTGAGTGTAAGTAGCTCAAATTTTGTACAATTGGAACTGACAATGTACGTGATAATTGGCCGTTTCCAGACTTTTGGGCCACTGTGTAGTAATTCTAATAGTTTATTGTTATGGTGCTGTTTATTGTTTCTAATCAATGTATCGACCCAGAAAGATGGGAGATGGATGATTATAGTTAAGCAACACTTTCTTGACCCTCATATTCAATCACATTCCACTTTTTAAAATTCGAATCTGGTCAATTTCGTCTTCAAAAGCTGTTAATATGCGATCTTCAGGGAGCGCAATAACAGTTTATATCGAATAAATGAAATATTCAACGAAATAAATCTATGTAACAAATTAGAGGGTAAGTTGTCAAAATTTATTCCTTACTGACGTTCTTAGCATATCTTCACTCGGCAACAATGCTTTTAATTCGCTCATTTGGAATGCATCGCCCTATCTAACATTATGGGACATATTATACTATATACAATTCTCTATCCCTTTCATTTGCGAGTGTTGAAACCACGTGTTCAACAAATTTCCGTTTTGTATTATTTATAAATTTTAATTCCTTGTTGCCATTCGAAATTTCCATCGGCGCGCCACTGAAACCCTAAGTCATTGAAGACAGTTTTCGAAAGTAAGGGCTGGTGTGTGCAACGCACTTTTCGCGTCAAAAAAAAGAGTCTTCGTGTAGAGCATGGAGAGATAACGTGTCGACGACAGTGTGTTAAGTTGTTTCATTCCCGGTATAAACCGACATTTCCGACCAAATTGGTCAAATCCATACTTAGTATTAATTGCTTCATTTTCCTACATACCTAATAAGTGCATTTTTCTACAAAATTGAAGTTTTGATAATCACAGTGATTCAAACATAAATTCAATTTAAATCTCATAGTGAATAATAGTGCATCGAAGAATATAAAGGAAAGAGTAAGATTTTTCCTATTAATTCCGATTGCAAACTCAAAGGCTTGTCCACATGTATTGTCCTATATGTAATATACTGATTTTAAACGGTTTTTATTCAATATAATATTTATAACTTGTTGACGATCCTTAACCTTCAGATAGTCGCGCCCGGTCTGTGAGTCCGACCATAAACTTTATCTAGTGGTATTTTGAGAATCTAGGTGGGAGCTATCTGCCACTTCGTGTATCTTCTCTATGGGTTGCAACAGAAGAGCAGTGCTAATCTCAGTGTTGCAAGTGGTAGTTTTGCCGAAAATATTTCGTCCTACGGTGTGAGAGACCGGCGCGACTAATCTCTATATACTATAACAGAACTAAAGGGGGAGTAGATACTGTGGATAAACTGACTGCAAGCTACGACTGTTCCAGAAATACGCGCAGATGGCCTATGGGACTTTTCTACAATATGTTGAATATAGCTGGCATCAATTCGCAGGTCGTCTTTGTCTCAAATAACCCCAATAAAAACTTTTTGAGAAGGCGTTTTTTAGGACAATTGGCCAATTATTTACTCAAGCCCCATTTGCAAGAACGTTCCGCTTTGAGCAACATTCCAACCTGATGTTCCACAGGATGTCTTATCTTGTCAAAAAAAAAATAATCGCAAAACCCGATTTCAATGTTATAAGTGCAATAAATATATGTGCTTAGAGCATATTATTGGCGTTTGTGAAAAGTGCCAAGAAAATGCCCTTCACTTACTTTGATAATGTTTGTTTAACACTTATTTATCGTAAAAAAGTTATGTTTTTGTTTAATTCACTTTTCGTATTATTTACAGTTTTTGTTTTTTGTACGTGACTGAATAAAGTACAGTATTGAAAAAAAACACCGTTTTCAATGATTTCGTGGTATATTTGGAAAAATTAGCCAAATATATACCTTTTTTTCTTTTTCTTGGTCTTTTTTGCGTTGCCAAAACGTTTCCACATGTATTTTTCGAAAAGTACGGTCCTCTATTCATTTGGAGGTTAATTAAGTTGTACGGTCTGTGAGACCGACGCGACTACTCACGCTGAAAATTCTGACGCGACTATCGGAAGGTTAAGTGTATATTATTTTAATGCTGAACCGGCCCTTTGAGAAACCAGTCTGCTAAATCTAAGGAAGAACGTTACCAAAACAGTGTTGTGGCCAACTACCCGCAACAGTGAGATACAGATTGATGAGGATTGCAGATGGAAGACACATTTTATTAAATATCTTCTTGAGGATGTATACAAACTTTTTTGTAGTCCTCTCGAAACACATAACAGTAACGATTTTTTTTTAATTCTCAGAAGCCCATAGCGTGGTACCAGGCTTTCGTGAACTTTTGTTCCATATTTTTGATACACCCTTTATTTCCAACGAAAGATTTTCATTAACAATACTATACTTAATTTTATACATCGAGGGTGCTTTAAGTTTGGATTTTGGATTTTGTATCCTGCATTTCCACCGCTTCCACTGGTGATGATTTCTTTTTCATACTTCTCAACTAAGCTTTATGAGCTTGAACAAAGCCATATAAGTATTCCATCCATATACTTTCCAACTGCACAGCACTTCAGAATCCTAGAGCACAGCACCTATGAGATTACTGGATAGAAAAGGAACATTTGCCTTAGTTGAAGCCTGCAGACATCCTGAAATTCCTCCGGGAAATAGGACTAAAGGAACTACTAGTTTCTGAGACTTTCCTCAGAAACTAAGTAGAAGTAAGGGGACACGAAAGATCTTTTAGGTCTCAGTGAATGTCACCCCAAAATGCATACATACATACATACATTCCAAAATTTCTGACAAATTGTCCTCATTCTACTTGATGTTTTTGTTAATGTGGCTAAATACCAGAGAGATACCTTCTGGTTGGCAAACTAGCAGTCTGGCTTTGGCATATTATTCAAGAGCTTGATACTGCAGGAGCAGTGGTACCTGATCCCTCAAAATATTCGTTTATTGTGATGTTGTCCCACTTTAGGAGTGTTTTATCACGAATTTATTTCAAAATCTACACTTCGTGCACAATAAGAAAAAGAATATTGGACACTCCCACAGTTTGAATATGCTTACTCGGCCTTGCCTCTGGAAGAATAACATTTTTGAAATTCATTCTCAATTAATCGAAAAACAATTGTACATGTATGTCCCTATACTACAAAAAATACAAAGGAGAATCAACTGTAGGTAGCTCACACAATTGATCGATCCTTAGACACACGCCTTACATTTTTTATGTTGACAAAATATCAAATTGTTTTCCCTGTTGCGTGAAATTCTCACATTAGAAAGAAATTTAAGGCAAAATAACCCAAATTCCGACATATACCAGTTAAAGGTAATGGTGACCGACAGACTGCTGTGGTTTGTTATTCATTACATTATTCTCATAAGCAAGCAAAGGTGAAAATATCACAAAACTGTCAATGTATGAAAATTGTTAAATTGCTGGTTGTGGCTTTTATGAAAAAAATCTAGAACACGAAAACACGGTCGTAAATCATTATATTGGTTGATCAATACTGCAATATCTGCATGAGGAGAGACAAAACTATTTGAGGTAATTGAAATTTCATTTCTGTCATTGATATCTTTAGAAGGATACAAAATTATGAAATCACATATCGTCACCAAAGATTTATGGTGTTCTGTCTGCATTTTTCCAGAAATGGGTTTATTCGTGTTGGTAGAGCATTTTGTTTTGTCCACATTATTTTTCGTATTATAGTGTTCCATCTTATCAACCCAAATAATTACAAAATTTTTGTCAGTACGTTGTCACTTGCCACTAGTGGTGATTTTCAGTTTCTTTACTAAACAAAATAGTGGTTTTGTGTTAAAATGGACGGAAATATAAGATGAGTATTGATAACTGAATGATATTTATTGTTGATTTGTGTAGTTTATCAACAATAACGGGATTTGAAACTCAAATTCCGGGGTTAAGTCGATTTCATAATCTCACTTTTCAAATCTTCAATTATTTTTAGTTATGAAAATAATAAATTTAATAGAGGCTATATACAGATAAGAGATAAATTATGCTGAATGGACAGGTTGTTCGAAAATTATGGTAATATGAACAGTGATTCTGATAGTGGAACTTCAAATGTAAATTTGAACAGCTTGCTCAATCTAAGAAACCTGAAGATGCAGAACATGTGCTTGATGAGCCTTCAACATCAAACAGCACTTAATCGAAACGGAGGAGTACTGAACAGGGTGCTTCTTCAAGTATAAAGAGGGTTATCCATTGACAGTTTTGATTCAACTTTTTGGCATGCTATGTTCGACACACTTACTATCCCCGTTTCTAGATAAACAAGGAGAGGACTTATTATCAAATGCATAAAACCACCAAGATCTTACGTAATAAGTTCTAAAATGATATGGAAATGCCCAGGGACACTTGATGAGTTAGGCGAAAACAAAAGTGTCACCTCAGTAGATTCATGGCACACTGAAGGATAATGAGATGAACTAGAAAAGAGATGGGATGGGAAGCCGTTTGCTATATGAGAGCTCCAATATAATATTTGAAGAAATAGGCTGAAAACAGATTTGACCATTGGAAAGTAGGGCATGGATGATCAAAAATATTCCTGGGAGACTACAACCAGGTGGAATACTGTCGCATGGATATGCACCTGACAAAGCTCAAAATAGTGAAGCAAGAAAAGTGTAAGCTATGTGGGAAAGAAGAACAAACTTCCACCCAGACTCTTACATATCGCAGAATCCCTGGGCACAGCACCTGAGGAGACTACTGGATAGAAGAGCGACACTTATTCAAACTACAACCTGCGAATATCCTGAAATTCCTTTGGTAAATAGGTCTGAAGGGAATACTGGTCTCTGAGAAAAACTAATGGATATTAAAGATATACACACTGACGATACGACTTAGTCATTAATTGAAAAAAAAAATGTCGATTTCAATTTGAGGTGAAGGATGTAATCACAACGAACACTGGCGGAAACCATGCTCGAGCATGTCGCGCTAGCTCTACTATACTCTACTCTACTCTACGCCGCGAAATAGCGCGAACGCGAGTGTGTAGGGTTTCGTGTGTTGGCGCTTCGCTGCGTTCCCGTTCGATGTTTGTTTTTTGGCTCGCTCCAAAGGGTTCGCAAGGCGTGAACGTAGATGAATTCAAACCGGCGGCGTGAATTCAAAGCTAGGAAAATTGGAAATCCATTTTCCGTGACAAGTATTTGTTCCGAAATAGCTACGATGAATCGCTGTTATCTATCACCTTTTTCCATATTTTCTCTATTTCCTTCTTGTTTTCAATGTAAAGAACAACACTGCGAAGTTTGCGAGTGTGGTGGAAATTTTTCCGTGCGACATAGTTTGCAAATATTAATTGCGCTTCCAATAGAATCACCAAATTTCTATGGTTAGAAATATCGTCAGGATGCTTTCCTATTGTTTCCCCTATTGTTTCGACGGGGCGTCAATGAAATGGGACCAGAATATTTCTTTGTAGTACTTATTTCAAGTTATTGTTATACAATTATATACTCAGTATACGACGTGGAAATGAAAATATTATTTTGTCAATTGAACCGCGGATCAACGCATATAGACTATGAGCCCATGGGGAAAAAGTGTCGCGATTTGAAACAGCAGTAAACCCATTCAGAACGATAGTTTATCATGCCACTATCAATTCCAGCACTATAACGTACATTTTTTCTTGTAAAAATGTGATGAAACTGTACGCCGTTTATAATATTTGATAGTAGAATAATTGGAGATCGGTCCAGACTCTATGACGTTCAAAAATAATGTTTCGGAAAGCTTTTGAAAACTTTTATTTTCAACCCTCTAAAGGGGTGAAAATGTACGACATTTGTTTTTGTAGATTATACAACATATAAATGAATATTTGACAGTATTGCCGTACAAAAAAAGTTGTGTGAAAAGCTGTGGAAAATTTTTTATTTTCCGAGAATTTCCTACTGAAGATCCAGTCGAACAAATCTTCAGATATTTTTTGAGTAGGAAAATCTTGGAAAATAAAAAATTTTCCACGGCTTTTTACAAAACTTTTTTTGTACGGCACTACTGTCAAATATTTATTCATGTGTTTGATAATCTACAGAAACAAATGCCGTACAGTGTCGAATCACCTTTTTAGAGGGTGGAAAATAAGAGTTTTCAAAAAATCTACTAGATTTTCCGAACGATTATTTTTGAACGACATAGAGTCTGGACCGAACTCCTATGATTCTACTATCAAATGTAACATACGGCGTACAGTTTCATATCTCGGTTTCAGGGGGTGAAAATTGAAGTTTTCAATAATTTTCCTCACGATTATTTTGAACGGCATAGAGTCTTGACCGATCTCCTTTGGTTTTACTATCAAATGTAACAAACGGCGTACAGTTTCATCACATTTTTAGAGGGTGAAAAATAAGATGTTCAGTTTTCCACTGCGCTTTTCTGCACAAGAGGGAATGTACGCCATAGTGCTGGAGCTGATGGTGGCATGATAAACCATCGTTCTGAATGGGTTTGCTACTGTTTCAAATCGCGACACTTTCTTCCCCATTGGCTCATAGTCTAATAGCCTAAACCTCTGATCGTATATAGCTAAAAATTGGAAGGTGTGTTCTTTATATGTCAGAGGCAACAATTCTTCAACAAAATTGGGGGTAGAACGTTATTTATGGGCTGATTCACAGCAAAGTTCATATCGTTACTCCACAATGCTTTTGATTCAAATTACATTTTATTTTGACACGTTTGAAAACTCGATACGATTTTATTAAAAAAACGTTGAACTCACTTGAAAGCTTGGTGGAATTCAATATTGGCATTTATAATAACGTAAAAAAACTTAAATGAAGCCCTATTAGCAATATTTTCGACTTCTACGCGAACAAGGTCGCATGTGAAAGCTAGTATATGGATATGAATATTGATTCAAAAATGTAATCTGGATGCATGGAAAAATAATTCAGCCAGTCACTGATGAATGAGAATAAGATTTTCCATGCAATTATCTTCACAATAGTTCATAAGTTTAGTGGAACATGGAAAGTTGATACACACATAGAAACATTGATGCTGCTAAGTAGTTGCAAATAATTTGAAACATAAGAGTAATCATGGAATCGTAGACCAAGTGGGAGATTTTTTTTTGGATGCTATATGTTATAAGTTGTTTAAGTTGAACAAGAACAGAATTGGTGTCAAAACATCCATATTTCTTCTTATATTTGTCATTCAAGCGTAATGTTCTTTCTCCTTTAAACCCATTTTTTTATGGTTCATTGTGATTAGTGACGGTTTACTGTCCTATTTGCTTTAGGTGCTATTTAGGTCATATTAATTATCGTTGCACGAATTGAAGCGTTGATACAAGATGGTACAAGACAACAAGAAATTGCCAACATTGTTTACCAGTGCTATCTGGATGGTCTCACAACCATTTGACCTGGATCTGGACGAATAAGAGTCACGAGTCGAAGAAATGATCAGTTTCTGCTCATGTCAAGATTACGGAATTAAACATCTTCCGCTGTTTGGCAGTGAAATGAGCACCAAGGGATTTGAGGTGTTAATGTCAAGAAATCGACAGTTGGAAGGAGGCTTCGTGCCTGCAAATGAATTCTCCTGCAAAAATATGACTACAGGGCCGACATTAAACCGTCAGCATCAAAAACCAAAATTGGATTCTCTCGTTTTAACCGGAGAAAGATACGTATCAGTTCGTATTAGGGGAAGACGTGAGTCTGTAGGGGTTTGGACAGTTATCACTTCAGATGCATGTACGGACTTGGTTTTCGTGAACAATAGCTCTTTAACAGCTTACATTCATATGAAGCAGGTCCCTGGAAGATCATGTTTATGCCTTCCATGGTCACTATAGACGAGCAAGACATTTTCATGTATGATAATGCAAGACCACACACTGCCAAAATTTCATTGGATATCTAGATGGAGTTGGAATTACCTTCGCAGTCCAATTGGCCCGCATGTAGTCTGAAGGCATACAGCAGCCCCTAGAGCTGCACAGGAGTTGAGAGAGCTGCGATTGTAGGAGTGTGATAGAATGGATCAGAATATAATTTTCAATTTGATACAGAGTAGGTATACCCCTTCAAATACAATTAGTTGATGCAGGTTGGAGTAATACATACATTATCAATCATAATGTTCCATTAAATGTCAAGTTTAAGTCATTCCCAGTAACAATATTCGTTGTTCCTTTGAACTGTACAGTTACTTAATATTTTTCTAGAAATGGATGTATTGGGTTATCTGATTCCATATTATTTGAAATTAAAACAACTCTAGTCCTTGGGCGTTTATGAATTAAAAATTGGTAATTGCCAAACTGATTTTGGAAGCTGGAGACAACAAAGCCAGAGCTGGGATATCTTTCCAGGGTTAATACATGTAACTGAATAATTTTGACATCATTCAACTTATAACCTGATGGTTCGTTCTGGACAAACATCTATTTTAGTTATGGAAGTTTATAGGTCAATGAGAAAATGTGAGTGAGAATTGAAATGAAAAAGGTATAGCCATGTGGCATCCCGAAAATAAGTATCGATTTTGTGTATTAATTTATGCATTACATTATCATTTCAATCAGAAAACATCTACAAAGGCATCAAATCAAAAATAAGCTGTATATACCAGTGTATACCAGTGAACCTAGTAAAATTTTTGAGCTTCTTCTATTTATTCAGTATGAAAATATGTGTGTAACGTCTCAAAAGTTTGCAAGATTTTTAGGTATTTTTGAGAATAAAAATATGGGATGGGATGTTCACATAGATCATTTGAGTGAAAAGCAGGGTCGTAGGAACAATAGACTGCTTGTGGAAACCTGCCTGATATAAACCGTATCTAGTGGAAGGTGGTTGATGAGGTATACTCACTAGATGTGGGGGCATGCCTTAAACAGCTGGCCAAGTGGAATGTGACCACAATAAAAACCCTCCAAGTCAAGGTGGAACAGCATATTCCGAGGACTGCGTGGTCAAGGGGAAGCTTGATCGTTAATATGTGGACTCTGGATACCTGGAGACAGTTTATATACCCTTACTCCTGCATGTGGGGCTCTGCAGGAGTGGACCTTGTGCTTCCCCACCCACTCGTGGGATCAACCATGGATAAAGGAAAATTAAAAAAGAAACCAAGCGGGCATGCACCGCAACCGGACACAAGTCGGAGCAATGTATCCACAGTGCTCAAAAATACAGAAGCATCTTCCTCACACGCGAGCTGACCTCGTGTTGATGAAGTCAGAGAAAAATAAGAGAGGAGAAAGGCAGGGGCACCTACACCCTCAACCTCCTCAGCTGGTGGAAGTCTCCGGGAGAAATCCTGGACGAAAAAGAAGACCCCCCCTCCTTCCCGAACTGCGCAAACCCGGAGGAAGGGATGATCCACTAAGGCGTGGACTTAGTGGAGCGGGGGTGAGATGGTATCTTCGCTTCCTTGAACAGGGACTTGCACCGGAGGAAGCAAGAAAGAAGCCTACGGAGCGCAGGAAGCAAGGGGAGGAGGAAAACATCCCCCCCAAAGGAGAAAAACGGAAGCGGGAAATGGCGACAGCCTGAGCACCGCAAGTATAGGTGAAGAAGAAAAAGGAGGATAGAATAGCCATCCTTCTTCAACTGGCAGCTATGCAGCTGCAGCAAAATTGATTAGCAGTTGATTGGCAGTTCTCCCCAAGGCGTACCCTGAGACTACCCTCAGTGCGGACGACCAAACCTTGCTGGAGAACGCAATAATAGAAGAAATGTATGCTGGATGGGAACACAAACTCCAGTTTAGTGGCATACATGTCAGACCAGGAGTCGTTCTAATCGACTGGGAGACACCACAGACTGCAGAATGGCTCCGGCTGATAGTACCAAAGCTAGAGAGCTGGAAGGGAGCAAAACTGACGGTGTGTTAGGGTGACGACATCCCAAAAATGCACACCGCCACGATCTTCCTCCCAAGAAGCAAAGGCGTAGAGGGAGGTAAGCTTCTTCGCTTGATTGAAGCGCAGAATGGGGGTTTGGAAACAAACCAGTGGAAAGTCCTCAACCTGAAAAAAGAGGGCGAAGGCCTAGTCTTGAGGGCAGGAATAGATAATCTATCCTGCCAAAAAATCAAGAACAACGGGTTCACCATCCACCACCGGTTTGGGAAAATACCCGTACATGGCCTCGGAAAAGAAGAGGGAAGTAACAAGGAAAAGATTTCCATTTCCTCCGAGGCCAGTAGCGACTCGAGTAGTGTAGAAGGCCTACACATCACCAAACTCCTTGGGGAAGAGTCGCCACTGACCGAGGAGGAAATGGAGATTGCGTCGGATGAAGGGGACAGTACTCTTTCAGAAGGGGACATCACCCTGACGAAAGAGGGAAACACCCAAGAAGGCAACCAACAGGATGGCGGGAATCAACTCAGCTCAAGTTAATACTCACCATGCCAAAGAAGCATCAGCGGTGATCACAAGATTGTTCACCAAGGACCAATGGGGGTTGTGTTCAATCCAAGAACCTTGGGTTAATAATAACCAGGTAAGAGGATTAGCATGTAAAGATGCTAAAATAGTATATCACACTGGTAGTGATACACCAAGAACATGTATTATGATAAGCAACAATATTAACTATTTTTGTCTTTTAGAATACATGACTCGAGACCTCGTTCCAGTTCGAGCATACCTCGCACACAAGAAGGAGGGCAAAGAAATAGTGATAGCATTATGCTACTTTGAGGGAGATGGGCCTGCACCACCTCCAGCGGTACAAAAGCTGGTGAAGTACTGTGAAAAGTACTACTTCTAGCATGTGATGCCAATGCACAAACACCACAAACACCGTTTGGGGCAGTAGCAACACCAACAAAGGAGGTGAGCAGCTTTTAGAATATATCCTTAATAAAAACCTTAATACCCAGAATATAGGGAATACCCCCACATTTGTAACAAGGGTAACGCAAAAAGTTTCAGGTATCACACTGGCAACACAGGATCTAAAACATATAGTAAAAGATTGGAGAGTATCAGGTGAACCATCTCTCTCTGATCATAGTATCATAACATTCAAGTTAGAACAAGGCATACTTGAGGCAAGCCTCAGGAGAATACCAAGAAAAACATACTGGGACAACTATAACACCTGTCTGAAAAGAAATCTAGCACATATCTAAAGAAAAGGAAGGGCTAAGCACCATCTCGACCTGGAAAATGAGCTGGAGGATCTGAATAGGGCAATAATTGGTGAGTTTGAATCGAGCTGCCCTCTTCAAAAACAACGAAGCAACAAAGATGCACTCTGGTGGAACGAACATCTGTCAGAACTAAGATCTCAAACCCGGGACCTTTTTAATAAAGCAAAACTCACCGGAGACTGGCAGAGATACACCGAGGTGAGAAACACCTACTACAGGGAAATTAGAATTTGTCGGAGCCGCCTAGAACTGGGTTATATACCTGGAGCATGGAGAAGGGTTATAGTAACCTTAATTCCAAAAACTGGAAAAAGGGACACAACAAACCCTAAATCCTTTAGACCAATTAGTCTAACATCGTTTGTACTCAAAACGATGGAAAAGGCTATTGATAACCATATTAGAACAGAAATCCTAGAGAGACTACCTCTCCACCCATGTCAGCATGCTTATCGGGCAGGCAGATCTACGAAGACTGCACTGTAGACTGTAGTATGTGCATTTTTTAATATGGAAGGAGCTTTTGACAATACTCCACATAAGGCAGTCAGAAGAGCATTGAACAGAAGAGGTGCAGACAGCACAACATCCAAATGGATGTCGGAACTGCTCAGCAGAGACGAAGACGAGCAAAGACATCGTCTCCATCTGCACTACCAGAGGATGCCCACAGGGAGGTGAAGCATCCCCATTAATGTGGAGTCTGACGGTTGACGAACTTCTGTGTGGGTTGACGGATCTTGGAGTATCCTGCCAAGGATATGCCGACGATATCGCCAGGGGGAAATTCGAAAACACCCTTTGCGATATTGTACGAAAGGGTCTGAACTATACAAATAGCTGGTGTAGGCAAGTGGGACTTAGCATCAACCCCACTAAAACCATTCTGATAGCCGTCACAAAGGAAAGAAAACTCAACCTCAAAACCATAAAACTTGATGGGAACGGGATTGAATGGAGACAAGAAGTCGAGTATCTAGGTTTGACTCTAGACAGTAAACTCCTCTGGAACAAACACGAAAAGGAGATTACATACAAGGCAAAAATGGCTATAATGGTGTGCAGGAATCTGGCAGGAAGAAACTGAGGCTGTAACCCAAAAATCCTGAGCTGGATGTACACTGCCATAGTGAGACCAATCATCACTTATGGAGCCATTGCGTGGAGTAGTAGAACTAGCCTATTGACGACGAGAGAAAACCTCTCCAAAATTCAAAGACTA
>CAJUYG010001966.1:0-36492 GCA_910591675.1 Galerucella calmariensis
TATTAAAGAAGCCACAGATGAAAAAAGCAATTAATACTGAGCACAGCGAATGATGTGTGCATGACATTTGAACACAAAGACCTGTTGATTTATTTTAATTTACCGTTCTGCAGAGTGTTAAAGAGGAGGTCTTTTTTGTTAATAATTGGCCATATCTTTGTAAAGCACCCTTATAATATATTAGAGTGCTATATTTTTGTAACGCTCTCGGTGAGATCTTTTCGATTCTTAAACAAAATATAGTACGTTCCATTAAAAAAAAAGTAAGTTTGTTCTGCTACGGGGTTTTGGAACACCCTGTAGAATCGAAAGTATTTTCAAAATGTGCTCTCAGTAACTGTATTAGCTCACACAAAACTATAAAGTTCTATCTATCACCACAACGATGTAATCCTCCGATGTCAGAAGATTGCCCCACCCTGTATAACACTGGGACCTAAAGTAGGAGTAACATTTTCTGCTCTCAACTTCGATTTTACTGAATGCCACACAAAATCTCTATGGGGTTGAATATACAATGGTATGGAGGAAGACGTAGCACCTCCAAAAGTTGCATATTTTTGTGAACAGGTTCAAAATAAATATCATTTTGTAACAAATATTGTTGAATTTCAGTCTTTCTACTCGATAAGTTTGGTGCTTTTTGTAGTAGGTGGCTGTGATAGCTTGTGTTATCCATTACAATCACACTGTGGTCGGGAATATTTTTCACAAGATAATTTTGAAACCAGTTTTCAACAATTTTCTTAGTTTTATCCTAATGATAATATAGGCTTGAATCCTTAATACTCTTTACAGACAGCATTAGACAATTTGGAACAAATCCGTTTTCTGATCCAGCGTGAATAATAGTTATGTGCTTTCCTTTGTTCAAAGGTGCCTTACAGTTTTCACCGGTATCAACCCATCCTCTAGATACTGTATTATGTATATCAAACCATGTCCCATCCAGGTGGATCTGTTTTGGTGTCGGTACTTCTTAATGTTCTAGAGAAAATTGAATCTCCAACTGCGCAGTCTTTGTGATTCCATTACCACTTGTTTTTTGTCAATTTACGATATGTAAATCCCATTTTACCAATAACTCTATGGAGGGTGGCCCGGCTAATATTTCTATTGGTGTCATCTCCTTTAAGCTTCCTTTTTACATTGTCCAGAGTGGAAATAATCTGGCTTCCATGGAGGGAATATATTTTTTTCTTCTTATTATATCCTGTTGGTCAAAACACCACGTTTTTTTCTTCCACTCAATTTTTCACTATTAAGAATATCCTTTGTAGAGGATATTAGTATCTTCGAAAATAAGCAGGCTTTTCTTGAAGCTTCTTGTTTACTGAATGCTCTGGTTACAAAACAATTATACATTTTTCACAATTTGCTTTGCATCTAGTGACAAGTGTTTTAAACGCAACATTGCGAAAGTAATTGATAATAATTTATAATAATCTTATAGAAAGCTATTTGAAAACGCACGCTTAAACGAAATATTTAATACTGCCAAATGAATTCAATGCAGCCATTATAAACTATTTTGTACGCTATCATTTGAATGGGGTTTACAATTAAAAATAAATTGGATCCTAGTACCAGCTTTTCAATCGAAACGAAACAATTAAAACCAGAAGCAAAAGGTGGAAAGCTGGCAACACCTCGAAAAAATTAACGTTCAGTTTCAGAAAAATTTATAAAATGAATCTACTTTATCAATACAAATAATTCAAGTGATAATTATTCATAGAAGTATTTGAAATTCAACATGAATTGAATATATATCGCAGAATAGTGATTATTGAATTGAATATTGAAGATATCAAATCAAATCAAAAAGATATCAAAGATAATAGCCCTCGGCCTGTGGCCTTGGGCTATTATCAAGCAACACGCTTTCAGCATTCTCTATGACAAAATTATCTCGGTATTATTAAGACCCTAGGGGTATTACTACTGAAAATACCTCATATTTTTAAACCTTGTTTTCAATGATTCCAATTCACCCGCTCCATAATAGCGAAGGTTGATAGAAATGACTAGGACATAGTTATGTAGGAATAAATATAATTTGTAATTATAGAGAATACCCTGGAATAATAGACATTTGATGTTGTTTCTCATTTTACAGGTAAGATTTTGTGAATGTTAATGTTTATAATGGAAAATAAAAATCTCTTCTTACAGGAGAAACTCAATAGTGTCTTCATTGGATAAAACGCACATAGGAGATAGCATTTTACATATATTGAGTGAATCACAAAATAAGTCACTATTTGGTCTGACTTTAATATTAAACATCAGGTAGGCATCACATCGAAGTATGTAACTTTTGTCATTCTGACGGTATGTTAATATCGAAAACATTATCAGTAGTAATACCCCTAGGGTCTTAATAATACCGAGATAATTTTTTTCTTATCGAATACTCCTCGGGTCTTGATAAATACTCAAATTTTGTCATAGAGAATGCTGGAAGCGTGCTGCTCAGGGAAAATATAAATATACTATCAAGCAGCACGCTTTCAGCATTCTCTATGACAGAATTTTGAGTATTTATCAGGACCCGGGGAGTATTCGACAATATAATTTTTCACTTCGTAGATATCAAAAAATTAATTGTCAATCTGTTGTTTAATAATTTTCAATGCAAAATGTATTAGTTTTAATCAAACAAATATAACTCATTTTTATTTAAGACTACAGTTGTGGAATGTACAAATGGTAAATTAATTGAATCGTTGGATACAATACCAAATCTTCGTGACATTTTTAAACCAGTTGTCAGTTTGAGGTTTAATTAATTTTTAATAAAAAAAATACCAAAGTGAAAACACCACATGTGGGGTATTATCGCTGTAATTTAAAGGTGATTTTTTTTTATTCTGTTTTTTAACGTCGGTCTATTTCTGCGACTGAGGCTAATCACCGACGCCGGGAGCACTCTACTCCTAACCGGGAATTTTGGCGTTCTTTAACGAGCCCAACATCCATGGACTCGGGACCTTGGTTTTACGTCTCCTCCGAAAGACGGCATATCTACATTATACCTCGTGCTCATTGGTATAATGCCTGCGAGCTGTGATATGCTAGTCCGCTGCAGGCTGTACGGGCCCTATACGATGGTTTTCCCTGGCATGGTCACCCATCCAAGTACTGACCCTGTCCGACCTTGCTTGACTGTAATTATCGCATCAAATTCGTTCCACTACAGTGCTGGGTTACCCAAAGGTGATTGGATGGAATTTGAGACATGACTTAAAATCAAGTTATTTGATTGGTTACTATATTTAGTAAGAAATTATAAAAGGTGCCACGAGTGCTTCAAATTTCATCGATTATTTTTTAAGCGATCCTGTCGGACAATCGTGATGGAAAAAAAATTCCAAATTGACCAATGGCCTCAAAATTACACTCCTGTATTGAAAATCCCATATGAAGCGGGATCTTATCGCGATAAGATGACGCTAACTATCGAAAAGATGCCGCTAACTATCGAAAAGATCTCGCTAGCTATTGAAAATTTTCCTGTAGGTCCGTAACTATAGTAAGGAGTGTTAAAATTGTGACATACGCCAAATTTTGAAATTCGTTGAAATGTCGCGATTTGGACAAGATTCTTCAAGTTCTATTCCAGAAAAAGTGACTCCTTCGGAGTCGGGCTCTTTCGCCAAAATATGAAAATAAACTCATGCAGTCATTAGACAAATGGTTTCATAAAAGATTATTGGCAACACTATACTTTCTCCACGACTGAAAAGAAAAAACTTCCAGTGAGGATCGAACCTCGATCGTCCGCGCCATAGTCAACCACCACTAGGCTATAGGGCATATTTATAAAAATGTAAAGAGTAAATATATACACGTAACTCATATTTTTAATCGGAACCCTTACATTTATAAATGAAATTAATTCCGGGAGGCTTACATATTTACTATCGCTACTGTTGTCCATTTTTTTCTCTTATAATACGTAAAATTATGATTTTATAATTATTTTGACGTTTCAAACGACGCGCTGTCAGAAGCGATTTGCGTTCTTAGGTATTTGACGTTTTAAAGAGACGATTAGATTTATTCATTTTAATTCATTTTAGCGTGAATTCTGATAATAATAGAATCTGATTGGCTAACGAGAGTGAATTCTTTTTATTATTCACTGGTGTGGAGAATTTATATCATGATGCAGCTAAATATGTTAAAATAATTTGTGCGTTATTATTTAGTCGTGGAGAAAGATACTACATATTTGCATTTTGCTAATTAGTTTGATAAGAATCACCCCAAATTACATTCGTGGTATTAATTTTTTTTTAAATAATTTCAACTAGATCAGCACTCGTCTTTGTTGTTATTAGGAAGTCATACTCTTGGACTTCGTCCACTCGTGAGATTGCCATAGCAACAAAGATTCGTGCATCTAGTTGACATTATCAAAAAATTACCACCAAATTACTTGTGTAATTACTGTTAATAATTTTTTCTTTTCCACGAAAACTTGTTTGGCAAAAATATGAAAACAAACCGATTGATAAAATTCGGTTTATTTGAATGTATTTGCCTCAAATAAACAAGTTTGGAAAACGAGTTGTAATTGGGGAGATAGTTTTTTTCATTAATTGTGGAGTGGAATTTTGTATTGAATGTTCAATATTCTCTTGGGTGATGGCACTGAATCGGTTTGTGTTTATTTTTCAATATACTTCGAAACACTTTTAGTTGTCATTAATGACAAATTCAAAGTAAAATTTTTACGTTCCAATGTAAACAAGGAATGATTGGCTAGAATAATGTATTGCTATTCGTTAAAACCACCAAAATGTCAGATTTTGACAAGTGAAAAATATAATCATCAGTAATTACACAAGTGTTGGTAATTTTTTGATAATTTCAAATAGATGCACGAATCTTTGTTGCAATTGACAAGTGGACGATGTCCACGGGTGGGATTTTCTAATAGCAAAAAAGACGAGTGCTAATCCAGTTGAAATTATTTAAGAAAAAATTATAACCACGAATGTAATTCGGAGTGATTATTTTTTAAACTGATTAATAAAATGCAAATATGTGAGTATCTTTATTACAGGTTAACTGAAAGCAAATTTTTAACGTCAAATAAAAATGACACTGACAAATTTCCGGTACCCAATGGCTTACGCATTCATTCAAACGAAGATCCAATTAAACAGCTTGAAAACATTATCGCTGTAATTTGCTACTATCAAATTATCAGTGTAATTTTGATGCCATTGATCGATTTGAATTTTTTTTCTCATCACGATTCGCTGACAGGATCGTTTAAAAAATTATCAAAGGTAATATCCACCTCTGATATCTTGAGAAACAAGTATCCTACTTACCTACGAATGTTATTATTGTTTTGTTTGTTCACAGGTTACATATGAAATTTTGGTGCATTTCTCATAATTTATCAATAATATCAGGCTAAGGTACTAAGAGAGATAGAGATAAAGTGAGAATATGGGAATCTGATTCATCAAAAATAGAAATAAACGAGGTGTGATCGAAGCAACGGTAGCTACTGCGTCCGGAGGCAACCGTGAAAAAAGCCTAGAGGAGTGAACCTCGATAATAAATCCCTATTACTAAGGCGTAAGGCATCGTGCTGAGGGTATGAAAGGTGTGAGGGTAAGATCACCGTGAACGATCCCCTTGGAGTACCTGGCGAAAACCCTTGTACTTTGCCTTAGCAGGGTAAGGGCGCACTGCCCCGCTGGACCTACGTTCGGCCCAACTCACGGGATTTTGATGAAACAATTCTTAAAAAATAGAAGTGGTGGAGAAGGATGGGAAGAAGAGACCCGAACTCCTGAGTCCAGGAAGAAGAAGTTAGGGTCAGCCCTGCAGAGGTCGCCGACAAGTGCAAAGGAGGCAAAACCCGAGTCACCGGCGCAAATTGTCTTGTCTGTCTTGTCTTGACATGGGATGAGCAGGATACACAGTCCAAGCCAGCGAAGAAGAGGAAGATGCATAGTGTGTCAAGAGAGCCGGTGGATCCTCTTTTCAAGAGTTTCATGAAACTACTGGACATGGTAAATGACGCGACAAGGAAATTAACGAAGGCGGTAGCAGATGCTCCAAACACAAAATTGGACATAAAGGAATTCACTGATGACCTGAATAGTATCGTCAGTCAGATGACGACAGTTAAAATGACGAGCATGCTCCAAGGGTTGGAAACAACGGGATACGAGACCAGTATCCAAGTCGAATACAAGGAAAAAGTAGATGCAGATGAAAAATGATATCGCTTTTTGGAAGTATGATGAAAAGACATGTACAATGATGATGGAAAGGCACCCGGAAGCCCAGGAAATGGGAGGACCAGTGGGGCTACTGAGTGTCATGTATGAAAAGAAAGATAAGGAGGGGAGAGTCGAAACAAAGGATCGGAGAATATTTAAGCTGATCTCCGAAGACACCGTTGGGAGAAGGATAGAAACCTTGAAAGCATTTAAAGCCTCTCTCATAGAAAAGGGAAGGCCGAAAGTGGCATTACAAGCACCACCGAAAAACGCAGATGTTCATAGGAAGCTGGTGGAATACATGTTCCATAAGTGGGGGATCATGGTGAAAATACATAGGCATGAGGGAAGGGAGGCAACGAGGCGCACGACAGAGGAAGGAATTGTGATTCGGCAGGGAAACGCGACATACGCTGAACTTCTGAAAAAAGTGAAAATAGCGGTGGTAGAGAGAAACCAGGGAATAAAGCAGGTCCGGAAGACAAAGGATGGAGTAGTGCTGCTCGTCTTGGACAAAAAAGACGATCGCGTAGGTGACCTTACGAGAACGCTTGAGAGTAGCATTGAGGGCGTCCAAACAAGAAGAACCACCAGAGATAAAATGCTTTTCAGGGTCACAGATCTGGACCAAACCGTCACTCAATAGGAGGTCGAAGATGCTGTGAGAGAGCGGCCTGGCGCCACCTACTACCAAGTGGAGGTGATTAAGATGAAGCCAAATTGGTTCGGAGCCCAGGCGGCTCTAGTGGCCATAGATAGAGAGCTCGCAATTAGTGCCAAGCAAGTAGCAAGAGTGAGAATTGGACTTGCACCTTGCAGGATGAGAGAGTACGTACGTACGTACCCGTACTGGTGGAATGATGAAACCGAAAGGGGCAGAAAGGAATATTTTAACGCTGGCCAGAAATAGTAAAACTGGAGTAGAGGTATTGGAATGGGAGGAAATATGTAGGAAGAAGAGGAAAGCACTGGGCAAACTAATCAAGCAGAGTGAAAAACGTAAGTGAGAAGATACCATAAACCAACTGGATAAGGATATCTGGGGGGAAGGATATAGGACAGCGGTGAAAAACCTGAGAATTCAAACACCGTATGAAAAAATATCGTTGGACATAAGGAAAAAAGCTGCAGAAGTGCTATTCCCGGATAAACCGTTGCACATGTTTATAATAAAACCGGTATCAGATGTGCCACAAGTAACGGCGCAGGAATTGATGCAAGCTGCAGGGGACATCAAAACAAACAGGGCACCCGGTCCAGATGGAATAAACCCGGAAATAATAAAAATGGTTGTAGGGACAAAGACTGAAATAAAGCTACGTATAATGAATAACGCAATACGGAATCAGGTATTTCCAATAGACCAGAAAAGTGCAAAGTTGACTCTCATACTGAAACCAGGTAAGCCGGTCGGAGTTCCAACATCGTATAGGCCTATATATCTGTTGAACTGTGTGAGCAAACTATTGGAGAGAATTATTAAGGGACGACTGGAAATGGAATTCACCGGAAAGGATGCCATTTCGGATTTCCAGTTTGGTTTCCGGAAGGGGCACTCGACAAAACACGCGGCAAATTGGAAAAGGGACAGAGTCCTGAATACAAAAGCTGCGTATGTGGCAATGATAACCATAGATGTCAAAAATGATTTCAATACGTGGCCACTTATTATAAGGGCCCTGCAAGAACTGCAAATTAGTGAATACTTGATAAACATGATCGCTGAATACCTTAAGTCAAGATCAATTATAGTTGATAAGACGTTTACTATGCCCATTACCGCAGGAGTGCCTCAGGGTTCGGTGCTGGGCCCGACCCTGTGGAACATCTTGTACAACGGGGTCTTAAACATAGACATAGGTAGGGAGGCTAGAAGCCTGGCCTATGCAGATGATCTGGTTGTGATTGTTGAAGCTAGAGACCCAATGAGAATGGAGATAATAGGCAGTAAAGCACTTAGGAGTATAGATAGATGGATGAAGGAGCACGACCTGAAAATAGCGATAAACAAAACGGAAGCTATAGTGCTGAAGGGCCCAAGAAATAAAAAACAATTAAAGTTCTGCTTGAATGGTGAAAACATTGTACCTAGCAATACCATCAAGTACCTGGGCATACAGTTTGATGACAGGATGAAGTTTGGGAAACATATAGAACTGCTGAAGGTGAAGGTGCAGAGTAGAGCCACAGCGCTAAACAAGACTTATGCCCAACATAAAGGGACCGGGCTTTCAGAAGAGGATACTGTTACTTCGAGTAGTACACTCCACTATATTGTATGGGGCACCCACGTGGTACAAAGTTTTGGATATAAAGAAATACAAAGGGATGTTAGACTCTCTCCAAAGACAGACACTGCTCAGGGTGATTAGTGCGTACAAAACAGTATCGTCAACAGCTGCGCAGGTGATTGGTAGAGTGATCCCGATCCATCTTCAGGCGCTGGAAAGAGCCATACTACACAATGGGGAGCAGGTGGTGAACGCACAGGAGGTGAGAGAAGATATCCTAGACATGTGGCAGGCAGAATGGGTGGATGCGTATACAGGGAGATGGTCAAGAAGACTCATTCCTGACGCTAGAGTTTGGTTCGAATGCAAACACGTGGGAACAAACTATTACATGACCCAGTTTCTATCGGGACATGGTTCCTACAGAGCGTACACGGAAGGTATCAAGAAAGCTGAGGATGAACTGTGTATATACTGTGGACATTTCGACGACGCATACCACACGGTATTGGAATGTAGAAGATTCGTAGGTACTAGGGAAAAGCCACACAAGACTAGTCTCGGAGAATTTCCTATAAACCGCTATTGAAAGTAGTAGCACATATGATGCTATCTTACAGTGTATAACCGAGTTTATGAAGACAGAAGAGTCCGAGGAAAGGATACATCAAGGTAGAAGGTAGGAAGAGGGAAGATACCTTGTCGCAATTGTTGTGACGTCCCAAAGACAGATCCAGTTGCGATGAGACGAAGAGGTGGAATGTTTAGTGGGTAGGGTCGCAAGGCGAGTCCCACATAGTGTGGTGGTCACAAATATTTCCGGGCATTTGATTCCACTACACGTGCGTGAAGGCATTTCAACCACCTAAAAAAAAAGGTTAGGTAAGGTAAGGTTCCGTGCTTCGGAGGGTTGGATGAGGGATGAGGGAGGCTGGAAGTGACTCACCCCTAATCTCTCATACAAGTTTCCGAAGAAAGGGCTTTCCACCCGACACGGCGCGTACCAATGGCTCATAGGGTGACTCCAGAGGGCGTGGTCCGTCAAGGGACTCGTTCTCTAAGAGCTGTAAGGGTCTCATGACCGACCAACCCTCGGGATAGGTGATGAATGAGGATCCAGCATGGGAATCCCACGGACCCGCGGACCAAACGGAATAGAGGAGTAAACCTCGATGAAAAACCTGCAGCATGGGGGAGGGCAGCCATGTTGTGTGAAAGTATTGAGGTATGAAAGGTGTGAGGGAGGGATCGCCGTGAACGATCCCCTTGGAGTACCTGGTGTATGAGGACGGAAGCAAGATGTATACCCTTACGAGAGAAATAATTAATACAAAGGTTGAAATTAAGGAGGGCACAAGAAACCTGTATAAGACAATAGCCAAAGCACACAAAAGGCTACAGGAATATGAGGAAATAGAGTTAGATAGGGCTAAGGAAATGGAGAAGTTAGACAGGGGGGAACGGGTGCAGTGATGCGTGACATGGGGATACAGGTGAACCCTGAAGAAATTGAGAGGGAAACGGAAGCTGCTAGAAAAGAAAGAATGGAGCACATCAAAAGGGCCGTATTGAAGGGAATTGGGGAAGAATTCGTGGAAATTGTAGGAGAAGAATGGCCAGAGGAGGTTTACCGGAAGACTCCAACGACACAGAGGGCAGAGGTGTGTCCAGATAGTCGCGATGTGGTTATAATGGTGGGGGGGGAGGACCAGAGAAGGGACACGGACTCCCACCCATGTGAAGGAATGGCTGGAGGGACATCCTGGTATCAACAGTATGGTAGATGAATGTGAGGGGGAGGTAGACTATATGATTAACCATATAACAATGGAGACAAGGAAGGAAAAGAGTCTACGGGAAGCAAGGGTGGCGTATATATCAAGGGTGGATTATGATATGGAACTACTGTGTAGGAGGGCTGGGGAACTGGGGAATGCTATAAGGAAGGTGGGGGATGACATAAAATTACAGGACGAGCTGATATGTATATTGGAAGAGGGCATTGATGTGGATGCCGTTAGGAAAGCGCTTGAATGCGCAAGTGGGAATGGCGTAAAAATAAAATTGGTCCTACCAGCCAATAAAGGGGCGACGCAGAAGGGAAGCATAATGTGAGGAGGGGAGAACGCACATATGCAGAGCTATTGAGGGAGGTGAACGAAAAGGTCCAGATAAAGGATACAGGAGTGGAAGTTAGGAGGACGAGGAAAACAAACAAGGGTGACCTTTTGCTGGATATCGTAGGAGGCGAGGAAAAAATAAATTTGCTGACAAAGCAAATAGTTAGTAAGACAAAGATGACAGCTACAAAATGGGCGAAACGATAGAGGACGTGGAGGTTTTGGAGCAGGTGAGAAGAATGGTGCACCCAGTGGACAGGGATTCGGTAGAGATCCGAAGTAAAAGGAAAGTAGGATATGGGAGGGAGACATACACTAGTAGTAAACAAATAGAAGAGCAGCGGATCGATTGTGCGATGAAGGTGGGATCTCAATTGGGCTAATCAATTGTAAGGTCAAAAGGAGAGTACAGCCGATACGGTGCTACAGATGTAAGGAGTTTGGCGCAAAGGAAGTGTGAAGGTGAGGATGCGGAGGCTAAGTGCCATAAGCGTTGGGGCGACGGACTGTAGAGTTTAGTGGAATTTACAATCAGATATCACCGAAAAATAACTTTGAAGGAATGAATTTTATAACTGACTTTTTTATATTTTTTAATTAATCAAAATCTGACAACTCATATATATTATAAATAAACATATCTATAAACAGGGTGATTACTTAATATTGAATATCCAACACCCCTTCTCAATATTAGGTAATTAACCCAATCATTTCCCTAAATCTTCCTAACTTCTTTGCTTGTAAAGGCTTCGTCAGAAGATCAGCTAACATTTTCTCGGTAGGACAATATTCAAAAATGATTGTGCTGTTCTTCCGCAAATCCTTTATAAAATTGTATTTTGTATCCAGGTGTTTGGTTCTGTCATTTAATTTTTCTGAGTCCATCAATTTTAAACATCCCTGATTGTCTTTGAATACTTGTATTTGTTCTAATTTTATCTTAAAATCTTCAAATAATTTGATCAACCAAAGTGTTTCCTTGCAAGCTTCACAAAGAGCTATTATTTCTGAGTCTGTTGAAGATAGAGCCACGGTGTCTTGTTTTCTGCTTCACCAGGAAAATAAACCTGCTTTAAATTAGAGTATATTTTCATTTGATGTCTCACCCCCAAGGATTATCTTTAAATGTTTAGTTCCATTCAAATACTTCAAAACTCTTTTTACTTCAATCCAATCCTTCTTTGTAGCTTCATTAATTTTTCTGCTTAAAATAGAAATACTTGCAGCAATATCTAGTCTTGAATGAACTGATAAATATAAAAGTTATCCTATAATTTTTTCTGTAAATGTCTTGATTTTCTACAATATCAGTATCAATAATTTTGTAATATCCTGTATCTAGTGGAATTTTTGAAAACTTGACATCTAAAAGATTGTGATCTTCCAGTAATTTTTCAATATAGGTTGTCTGATAAATTTTAAAAATTCCATCAGGTTGCCTCCCTACTTGTAGTCCTAAGAAATATTTCAATTCTCCTAAAGATTTAGTTTCGGAATAACAATTGAAATATCGTCCCAATTCTTCAATTGTTTCGCTATTGTGACAAGCCAGCAAAATATCATCGACGTAAGTCAAAATATAAATAGTTTCTCCATTATCTCGTTCTTTAATGTATAAGCAAGGATCAGCTAAGCCCCTTCTGAAACCATAGTTTTGTATAACTCTATCTAAAAGAACGTTCCAAACTCTTGCTGCTTGCTTTAAACCATAAATACTTTTGTTGAGTTTACATACTTTTTTCTCATCTTCTTTAATAAATCCCTCCGGTTGTGACATGTAAATATCCTCCTCAAGTTCACCATTCAAAAATGCAGTTTTCACATCAAAGTGATGAACCAATAAATTTTTGTATCCGGCAATAACAAGGAGTGTTCTTATTTTAGTTTGCTTGATTACTGGAGCGAAAATTTCGTCATAGTCATGTCCATATTTCTGTGAATATCCTTTCGCTACTATCCTAGCTTTGTGGCGATCTATTTGACCTAAATCATTTCTTTTAATTTTAAGAGTCCGGGAGTCCGGTCCTGGTAAATAGTGAGAAAGTTGTGATTGATTTCGGCTCCGTAATTAACTTCTAATTTGAGGGGTATTACGAGCATTTCAAATCTATCAAGTGATTTAGAGTGTGAAGTTAAAGGTTTTGAGTACATATATAAAAAATATCAAAGTAGTAAAGTAAGAACAGTAATATAAAGTATATAAGTAATTATAAATTTTAAACTAAGTATAGAGTACCATAAAAGTATCTAGGCATAAAACATCGATAAAAGCCAAGGTCCGACGGGTTGACCGGCCAACAGCTTTTTTCGCGGTGTATACAGGTGATACTGTTTATTATTGTAGATAATAGTAATATTGAAGAACAATTTAAAAGAGCAGGATCGTACTTAAAATAAATAATTAGCAAAATGTTTAGCGACGATGAAAGTAGGAAGAGAAAAAGCGATAGAGAAGATGAAGAAGATCTTACAGAAGATATCTTTAAAAAAAGTATGATAACTGGGAGATCACCAATGAAGAATAAGAGAAAATTAGAAGATAACATAGAAGCCTTAATGAAGATGATGCAGTCAATGGGGGAAAAGATAAACGATATGGCTACAGAGATTAAGGAAACAAGAGAAGAACAGAAGGTGTATAGAGATGAAATCAATGAATTAAGAACTGAAAATAAAAAACTTGAGGTAGAGAACCAAAAAATGAAGAAAGCTTTATTGGATATCGATGAGAGATTAGAGCGCATGGAAAACGAAAAGAGAAGGAACAATGTTGTATTGCAAGGACTAAAAGTAAGCACCCACAATACAGAGGAGCTAAAGAAAATAATGGATAATTTTATGATACAGGAACTGGGTATAAAGGCAGCATATCGCTGTGAAACTTGGAGATAAGACTTGCTTAATTCGTTTCATAAACTATGAGGAGAAAACGAAAGTAATGCGAAATAAAAATAAACTAAAAATGAAGACTGGGGAACCATTATATATTCAAGAAGATCTGTCAAAAAAGGATAGGGCAATACAAAAAGAAATCAGGCTTAGAGCAAAAGAAGAAAATCAAAATGGAAAAACTACTAGAATAGGGTATAGGAAATTATATATAGGAACGGAAGAATGGAGGTGGGATAACGAACAGGAGAAACTGAGAAAAAGTAAAGATACGGCATCAAAAAACTAGCAGACATAATTATAAGTAATAATGACGGAACAGGAGAAAGGAACCAGGTTATGAAAGAGGATATGAGACAAAATTTCAAGGAATTGGATAAAACTGAGAAAGAAACAAATCACAAATATGGACAAAAAACATTGATACAGGAGAAGAGACGAATAACCAAGAGAAAATTATGGAAAATAGCGACATGGAATGTTAGAAGCATAACAGGAAAAGAAAAAGAATTAATTGAGGAGTTTGAAAAGAATGATTTGGATATCATAGGTGTAACTGAAACAAAAAAGAAAGGAAATGGTGAAGTGGAATTTGACAATGGACACATTATGTTATATAGCGGAGTGGAACAGAAAGATAGAGCCAGAGAAGGAATAAGCTGTATCGTACATCACAGGAATATAAAATATATTAGACAATGGACAGCTATCAATGAAAGAATATTAAAAATTGAAATAGAAATGGAAGAAAGAGTAAACACAACATTATTAGTAGTATATGCGCCAAATGAAGACGAGTCAGCAAAAAATAAAGATGAATTCTGGGATCAGATGGCTGAGGAAATAGATGATACTGAGGGAAGGATAATGATAATAGGAGATCTAAATAGTAAAGTGGGAAAGAAAAATGATGAAACCGAAAAAATAATAGGGGTACACGGAGAAGTCACTAGAAATAACAACGGAAAAAGGTTCATAGAGTTCTGTATAACAAACAATCTCATAATCACAAACACCTTTTTTGAACATAAAGATATCCACAAATACACCAGAGAGGTAAAGAGTAGGGGCGAAAAATCCATAATGGACTATGTAATAATAAATAAAAAATTCCGGAAGGACATAAAAGACACAAGAGTGAAAAGAGGAGCAGAAATTTATTCTGATCATTATTTGGTAGTCTCAAAATTAGTGATTAATTCAGAAAATGAGATGGAAAATGAAAAAGAAAATAAAAAAATATAGTACGATAGATTAAATTAGATCATATAAACTAAACGAAAGTAAGACTGCAAATTTATATAAAGAGGATGATAATATGGATGGATAATATTTTTAAAGAAATAAACAACAATAATATTGACGACCTATGGAAAGCATTTGAGGATACAATAATTAATGCTGCAAAAGAAATATGCGGAACAGTGAGAGTAACAAAAAATAAAAAACAAACAAAGTGGTGGAGCCAAGAAATTAAAAATGAAGTAAAAATGAAAAAACAAAAATGGAAAAACTATATGGGAAATAAGACTACGGCAAATTATGAAGAATATAAAAGACAACGCACGAAAGTGAAAGATATGGTAAAACAAGCAAAAGAACAATCTTGGACAGAATTCGGAGAAAAATTGGAAGAAGACAGTTTAGGAAATCAAAAATTGTTTTATAGAGTTCTCAAAACACTAAGAAAGGGCAAACAATATAGCGTTAAACATATAAAAACAAAAGATGGAAAAATAATAGCTGAAGAAGAAAAGATTATGGAAAGATGGAAGGAATATTTTGAGGAGATTCTGAGCCCTGAAATAACAGCCCAACAGCCGGCGAAAATATATGATAAAGGCAATCAATATGAATTAAATAAAATTGAAGAAGTTACTAGCCTAGAAGTTGAAGCAGCAATAAACTTACTGAAACGAGGAAAAGCTGCAGGTAACGATGGAATTACATCAGAAATGCTGAAAAACCTTGGAAGAAAAGGAATAGGAAAATTAACTCTTCTACTGAATAAAATCTATACTGAAAAAAGAATACCGATTAAATGGGAATTGGGAATCATATTACCTCTATATAAGAAAGGAGATAATAGAGACTGTTCAAACTATAGAGGCATTACGATATTAAGTACAGTGTTGAAAGTTTATGGAAGAATCCTTGAAAAAAGACTAAAAAACACAATAGAACATCAACTAGAAGAATCACAGAGTGCTTTTCGTAAGGGCAGAGGTGTTCAGGATCACATTTTTACAGTGAGACAGTTAATTGAAAAGAATGGTAGAAATAATATATATGTTGCTTTTTTGGATATAGAGAAAGCTTTTGACAGTGTCCCAAGACTGCAAATATGGGCTAGTCTGAAGAAGAGAGGAGTAGACCAGAGTTTAATAGTGAGTATAATGAGTGTATACAAAAATACGAGAAATTATGTAAGAACCGGAAACCTACAATCTGAAGAGTTTACTACGCAAAAGGGTTTAAGGCAGGGGGGAGTCTTGAGTCCTACACTGTTCAATGTGAAAGATCAAGTAAAGAAATTCACAGTGGGTTATAGAAATATGGAGCTTATACAGATTTCTGAATGCGCCTTTGCTGACGATTTAGTGATATATGCTAAAAACGAAAAAGATCTTCAAACAAATCTAGACACCTGGAAGAAAGCTCTTCAAAGTAGGAACCTAAAAATAAATGCAGAGAAAACAAAGGTAATAGTAATAGGGCAAGAAAAGAAGAATCTCGAAATACAGCTAAACAGAGAACAGGTACAGCAAGTGGATACATTTAAATATTTGGGAGTGAAAATAAATAAAGAAGGGAATAATAACGCTGAAATTAATGGACTCATTAAAAGTGCCCTCAATCTGTATTATGCAATAAGTAATACTTTCATCCGCAAGAAAGAAGTGTCAAAAAGAACAAAAATGACAGTCTATAAAACCGTTTTTAAACCAATTTTAACGTATGGGAGTGAAAGCTGGGTTCTTACGAAAGAGACAAAAAGAAAATTACAAGCTGTTGAAATGAAGTATCTGAGAGCAGTATTAGGAATCACAAGAAGGGACAAAATTCGAAATGATTATATAAGAGAACAGCTAGAAGTACAACCACTGGGAAAAAGTATAGAAAGGAATCAGTTAAGGTGGTATTGTTGGTTTGCAGTGTTTTTAGGGAATAATTCCAGTGAAAAAGTAACAACTTTTATTAAATTCAAATTAAATTGACAATACAAAATAAAAAGTCTATCTGACAACTAACTAAAGCTAGTCTGATAAATAAATGTTAAAAAATTATATTCTAACACTCCCTCCTTAACATTTATTTTATCTCGGATTGCTAGAAAAATACATCTCCCTAGTGTTTTCGTAAAAATATCGGCTAATTGTTCTTCACTCTTTACAAAATCTAACGTAAAATCCTTGTTTAATCTATCTCTTAAAAAATGGACACGAACATCAATGTGTTTAGTTCTTTTTTGAGCTGTTTCATCAGTCAACATTTTTATTGCACTCTGGTTGTCCATCTTCAGAGTGATTGGTCTTGAGCAAATTTCCAGTTCTTCATATAGTCTGCTCATTATGATGATTTCTTTTATGGCTTCAGTGGCTGCAATGTATTCAGCTTCAGCTGTGGACAAAGATACAATACTTTGTCTTCTTGAATACCAATCAATAGGTGTCCCGGCGAAAAACATCACAAATCCTGAAGTCGATTTTCTAGTTCGGTAGTCCCCTGCGAAATCGGAATCACTGTATCCTACCAATAATTCATTATTTGAGTTTTTCGTATAGTGAAGGCCAAATGTTTTTGTTCCACTTAGGTAACGTATAACTCGTTTGACTCCCTCCCATTGGATTAAACGAGGATATTCCATATATCTGCTGAGTTTATTGACAGTGAATGCTATATCTGGCCTTGTGACAGATGCCAGAAATAGTAAACTTCCTATAGCCTCGCGGTACGGTGCTTTGCATAAAGGACTGTCTTCACTATCCAAATCTTTCGTAGGCCCTGGTGTATCAACTGCTTTACATGATATCATGTTGAATTTTTCAAGAATTCTTTCTATTTGTATTTTCTGACTTATAAATATTCCATTTCCAGTTTTAGTAATTTCCATTCCCAAAAATTGTTTTACTTCTTCTTCTCTCTTGATTTCAAAATTATTTTTCAAATGTTCCATTAATCTCTCTATTCCTCTTCTACTGGTTGCTGCGATTAGGCCATCGTCCACATAAATTACTAAAAATAATTTTTCACCTTCGTCTTTGTAAAAAATGCAAGGATCATTAACTGACTGAATTAGTTTGAACTCTTTCAATGTAGCTACAAATTTCGCATTCCAATTACGAGGAGACTGCTTCAAACCATAGAGTCCTTTCTTTAGTAAACAAACCCTGTTTGTCCCGTCATGGAATCCAGGTGGCTGCTCCATGTAAATAACTTCGTTAAGATCACCATTAAGGAATGCAGTCATCACATCGAACTGAGCTAATTCCATTTGATAGTACGCAGCTATGCTAAGTATCAACCGAATGGATTTATATTGTGCTACAGGACTAAATGTTTCGAAGTAGTCTTGGCCAAAAGTTTGACTGTATCCTTTTGCAACCAACCTTGCCTTATAAATCCCATTCAATTTCTTTCTGAAGACCCACTTATTCTTTATAGTTCTCTTGTTGTCTGGAAGTTGGGTTAACGTCCATGTTTCATTTTTATGAAGTGCCTCCAGTTCTTTTTCCATAGCATTTTTCCATTCTTCACTCTGTAAAGCTGTCTCGTAATCGATTTCTTCTTCTGCTATCATACAAACAAAATCTTCATATTTTACTGGTGGTTTTATTGAACTTCTATGCCTTAGGTTTCTTCCTTCTTCTTCATGCTCTTCATTTTCTTCTGTGTCATCTTGGAAACCATCAAGATCGTGTTTTTCGTTATTGCTATTGTCTTCTTTTGTCTCTGTAGTCTGTGTTACTTTTTCTTCTGTTTTAATCAATATTGATGTACTCTCTTCAATGGATTTCTTTGGAATTACATCTCGGCATACTTCTATTCTTTGATCGGTTGGAAAATATATTCTGTATCCTTTCGTTTCTTCAGAATAGCCCACAAAAATCCCTTCTTTGCTTTTATAGTCCCATTTTTTACGAAGTTGTTTCGGTATATGGGTATATACAGGCTGTCCAAATATTAAGAAATGATCAATCTTTGCTTGCTTTTTGAATATTAGTTCAAATGGTGTTTTACCGGTTATTGAACTAGTCCCCGTTCTATTCAGAACATGAGATGATGTATTTATGGCTTCGGCCCAAAACCGTTTTTCCAATTTTCGGTGATGAAGTAAAGTTCGGGCGGCTTCTACTAATGTCCTCATCTCCCTTTCGGCTGCTCCGTTTTGTTCGGGTGTATACTTCACTGTGAACTGATGTTTTATTCCGAATTTTTTTAATAATGTCTCCACTTCCATATTTTTGAATTCTGTCCCATTATCTGTCCTTATTACTTTTATTTTTTCATTTGTTTCGGTCCTGAATTTCGGTATAAATTCGGTTAATTTTTCAATAACTTCATTTTTATTTTTCAGGAAATAAACATATCGATAATGAGAGTAATCGTCCTTGAATAATAAAAAATAAATCGATCCTCCAAGCGATTCAACTTCCATCGGTCCTCCAATATCAGAGTGTATTATTTCTCCTGGTTTAGTAGTCACATTGGTTGAAATTGAAAATGATTGTCTACTCTGCTTTCCATAAATGCATGATTCACATTGAAAATTTGAATCATCTTGAATTTTGATATCAAAACTCCTCAAAATTTTCTTGCAATGTGAGATATTTTGATGTGCCAATAAATAATGCCATTCTTCCATTGATTCCTTTGTTTTAGAGCTTATGAAACTAGCCGCGTCTTCGTCAAATCTGACTTCAAATTGTAGTTTGAATAATTTTCCTGACCTCTTTCCCTGGACTATAATTCGACCATCCTTTTTGATCTGACATTTATTTCTGTCAGTTATTATGATACAACCTTTATCAGTAACAGCGCTTGCAGAAAATAAATTATATTTCAGTTCAGGAACGTAAAAAACATTCTCAATGGAGCAACTAACGCACTCATCATCGTCAGTTTGGGCATTCACAAGAATAGTACCTTTTCCAAGAGCCTCAAGTCTTTTACCATCACCAATAATTATATACTCTTTGGTTTCAAGTTCTTCGTAAGTACTGAACCACATTCTATTGAAAGTCATATGATGGCTGGCACCACTATCCAAATACCAGTCGGTGGTTGTATTAATTCCATTTGTTATAAGAGCAAAATTTTTCTTATTTTTATCATCATTCAGTGGTTTACTTTCTGCTTTGTTCTTCTTAAACCAGCAATTTCGCTCGAAGTGTCCTCGTTTTTTACAATAATTACAAGAAAAATCACCTTTGCGAAACTTAATCTTATGATGTTCATTTTCATTTTTCTTCCAATCTCTTTTCTCGAACGTTTTGGCTGCTAATGCCCCAGCAACTTCTTCGCTGCATCTGTTCTTTATTCTTTCTTCTTCTGCGAGTAGTCTTGACGTGAGAGTATTCAGGCCTTTATTCGATGAGCTATCCCATGCAGAATGAAAATGTTTAAAACTTTCAGGCAAAGTCATGAGAATTTTGTTCACCAGCATACTTTCGCTTATATCTTCTCCACAAGTTTTGAGATCATGACTGAGTTTTTCTAAGTCGGCTACATGGCCAGCAACACCATTTCCTTTATAGGAGTAAGCATAAAACCTTTGTTGAAGAGAATGTAGGTTTGCCTCTGTGGTTTTTCCATATAGAGCTTCAATTCTTTGCCACATTTCACCGGCAGTTTTACAAGCAATTAAATGAGTCACTACCTTTTCTTGCACTGAAGTCACAATAAGGTTTTGAGCTTTCAGATCTTTTTCATCCCATTCCTTTTTTTCTTCTTCAGAACTTGTTGTGGATCGTGCATTCTCAATGACATAGTAGACACCAGAAGATTTCAGAATGATTACTAACTGAAACTTCCAGGCTGCATAGATGAGTCCATTCTCATCGAGCGTTATAATTCTTCTGTATTCGACTGTATTCATTTTTGTGTCAATTTCCTCCCAGTGAATACTAACTCGTCGTACTTTTCACTCTGGCCGACCTTCCGGATATTCCAGAAGTATTTTACTTTTATTTTTAACACTTTCCCTATCTCAGTATTGTCCTGGGCCCATAACCTGTTGGTTTGCAGTGTTTTTAGGGAATAATTCCAGTGAAAAAGTAACAACTTTTATTAAATTCAAATTAAATTGACAATACAAAATAAAAAGTCTATCTGACAACTAACTAAAGCTAGTCTGATAAATAAATGTTAAAAAATTTTATTCTAACAGGTATGGCCACTTAGTACGCATGAAAAACAAACAACAGGCAAAAGTGATATGGCAAACAAAAGCTTGTGGAAAGCGACCAAGGGGAAGACCACGAAAAACCTGGGATGATGCAGTAGCGGAAATTCTGAAAAAGCGTGGAGGCAGCAGGAGGCGAAGTTAAAGGCTGGTAACAGACGGGAATGGGCTAAATTTGTACACAATTGAAAACACCTTAACACCTTAGGGTATATTAAGGTTCTGATTATATATATATAATTTTAAATATCCATTTAGAACTAGATTTTTGTCTTTAGGTAAAGAACACAGCGTCCATGTGTTGTTAGTTTCCATAGAATCCATCTCTCCTTTCATAGCTTTCTCCCAATGAAGTCTATCCTTTCTAAATTTTATTTCGTCATATGTTTTGGGTTCTTCCTGTTCTTCAATCTCAAAATCATGGTTACAAGCTGAATAACTGCATTCTCCATATCTTTCTGGTGGTTTACCTTTATTCTTTCTAGTTGATCGTCGAATTTCTTTATTTTCATTGCCTCTTTCTTCTTCTTCAGTTTCAGTGAATTCTAGTTGCGATTTTGTCTCTGGTTTTAGAATGTTACTTTGTTTCTTTTCTTCTACTTCAAATTCGACTTCGTCTTCCTCTTTATATTTCTGATCAACAAATACCTTTTCCTCGTGTTCAGATTCAATAAACTTTACGTCTCTACTAATGATAATTTTATTGGTCTGTTTATTCAATAGTCTGTATGCTTTGGAATTTCCGTCATAACCTACAAAAATGTATTTTCTTGTTTTGTCTTCCAATTTAGTTCTCTTTTGCTTAGGAACTAAAGCATATGCATAACATCCAAATGTTCTAATATGGTTTAATGAAGGCTCTGTTCCAAACCATAGCTTATGAGGAATTCTATCACCATTACCTTTAGTAGGAAGTCTATTTTGTAACTATTGCTTCTCCCCAATAACATTTTTCAAGATTTGCATCCAGCAACATGCAACGTGCCATTTCTTGAAGAGATCGGTTCTTCCTTTCAGCTACTCCGTTCTGTTGTGGACAAAAAGGTGCTGTGAGTTGTAATTTTATGCCTTCACTCTTTAAATAGTCTTTCATTTCATTACTTAAAAATTCTCCTCCTCTGTGACACTGTAGGACCCTTGGTTTCTTACCAAACTGATTTTCACAGCTTTCCACAAATTCTTTCATACTTCTAAAAACTTCATTTTTCTGTTTCAATAAAACGACATTGGTAAAACGGCTAAAATCATGAATCATGGTTAAAAAATATCTTTTTCTTCCAGAAGTCACATTTGCCATTGTCCCACAAACATCTAAATGTACAATTTCCAAAATTTCTTTTGTTCTTTTCTCAGAATGCTTTGGAAATGGTAACTTCGACATTTTTCCTCGAATATAGCAGTCACAGTTCAACTTTTCAATGCATGGTTTCAATGATATTCTTTGAGCCCCATTCTTATCAAACATACTTTTTACTGTTTCTTGATTTCTGTGACCAAATCTCCGATGCCAAACATGAATACAAGCTATATTCTGCTTATCCCATACTGAGTAGACCTTTTCTGCACACTGTAGTCTGTATAATTTATTCTCCAGTTTAGCAACGGCGTATACTTTGTTCGATTTCATTATTTTACATGTTTTATTTGCAAAACTAATTTCAAATCCTTGTCTTTCAAGGACACTTAAAGATAAAAGACATTTTTCTAATTGTGGAACATACAAAACGTTTTTTACAGTTATTTTTAACATTCCTTCATCTACAAGGCTATTAATTGTACCTTCAGCAAGAAATATCTCCTCATTAGTCTTTTCCTCAAATTCATAAAAAAAACTCTCTATTATTTACCATCCAGAATCTATATACCAAAAATCGGTTTTTCTTTTTTCTTCTTCCTTGTTATTGAAGTAACATACTTCATCAGAATCTTCTGTAACATTTTTCATTTCATCTTGAACATTGTTCACCTTGTTTTTACCTTTAAAATCCCTCGTTGATTTCTTATAAAAGTAACAATCTTTCTTCAAGTGACCTTCCTTATTACAGAAATAACATTTAAGTTTGCTTTTATTAAAACTTTTTGCTTTCATGACTGTTTCTTCAGTATTGCTGGTTCCTTCCACATTAAATTCTTTTCTGCGTCTATACTCTTGTAAAAGTTTATCTTTAACAATATCCAGTGTTAAATCATCTTCCTTTCGACCTTCCAAAGACATAACCAGTGAGGTATAACTATCAGGTAAGCTGCTAAGTAATAGTGCAATTGCTAAGCGATCTCCAATTTCTTCGCCTAGAGTTTTTAGCTGATAAATTAAATCTAGCAACGTTGAAACATGTTCTTCAAGATTACCATCTTTATTTAATGTCAGTTTGCAGATTCTCTTTAATAAACATACCTGGTTTGTTAAGGTCGATTTTTCATAATACTGTTTAAGAGATACCCAAGCCTCTTTAGCAGTTTTCGCATTTCTTATATGCGATACTTGATTATCGTCAATCAAGAGCCCAATAGTTGCTCTTGCTTTATTATCAAGTTTCTTCCATGCATCAGTTTCTGGATTTGGTTGATCTTTCTCTATGACTTCCCATAGTTCTTCCTTCTGCAGCAACAGCTCCATTTCAAACTTCCAAATCCCATAATTATTTCCATTCAACTTTACAATATTGAATTTTGTGATATCCGACATCTTGTGTTACGTTTACCTTTGTTTTACTTTCTCAGTAACTGGGCCAATAACCTGTAGAGTTTAGTGGAATTTACAATCAGATATCACCGAAAAATAACTTTGAAAGAATGAATTTTATAACTGACTTTTTCATATATTATACTAAATATTGAATATCCAACACGGACACCATTCCCAACAATGTAGAAATGAGGCTCATCGCAGAATGTGCAATGAAAACTATAGATCCGACTCGACAAAGTGTCCAGTCAGGAATTTAGTTAAGGAAGGGCAGATTCGGGGAAGGGGCAGAAGGATTATTAAATAATGTTTAAAATCCTACAGGTTAATACCGGTAGATCTGCGCAGGCGCAATACCTGGCATATAAGGTGGCGGAGGAGGAGAAATGTGAGATAATAATAATGGGGGAGATGAACAAAAGGAAGTCGGCAACAAATGGGTGGGAAGTAGACTTACAGAAGGATGTAGGGATTCATTTTAACAATAAGAAATTGGGGGTGCATGGTGTAGATAAAGGGAAGAGGTGGATTAGGGTGGAATTAGAAACTTTAGTGGTAATAGGGGCTTATATTTCACCCAATATGGGGATAGAGGATTTCAAAGTAATTGTGGATGAAATCATGAATCTAGTTGGGAAAGGGGGTAAAGAATGTATTATAGGGGGACTCCAATTCAAAAGCGACAGCATGGGGGCAGCAATAAATGATAAGAGGGGAAGCTATATATTGGAATGGGCTGCACAACTCGACTGGTAATAGCTAACGACGGTAAGAAGCCGACTTGTATCAGAGGGGCATCCAAATCCTTTATAGACATCACACTGGCCACAAAGGGGCTGGTGGGAAAGCTACAAGGATGGCGAGTAATGGATGGAGAGTCGCTGACGCTGCACCAGCATATTGTATATGGAGTAAAAGTGGGTAAATCCAAAAAGATTCAGATGGAGGGACATTATAGTAAGGATAAAAGAATTTTTAGGACGGAAGTGAGTAGATTGATAGAGAACATGGAAGGGGAAAGGATAGGATACGAACAGATGGAAGAAGCTTTGATAAAAGCGAGCAGAAAGGGAAAAACTGAATATATACAATATTGGTGGAGTGAAAGGATGGAAGAGCTGAGGACAGAATGTGTTAAAGCAAGAAGAAACTTTACGAAATCAAAGGAAGATATGGAACGTAACAGGACATAAGAAGAATATAAAGAACACAGGAAAGTTCTGAGGAAGAAAACTAAAAGAGAAAAAGGGAACAGTGGAAAAGGCTATGTGAAGAGCAGGATGAAGATATCTGGGGTAAGGGGTACAAAATAGTTACAAGGTCCTTCAAGGGAGTAGGTCCATCCTTTCAAATATCTAAGGAAAAGAACGAGGAAATCGTGAAAACATTGTTTCCAAGGAGAGATGGAATAGTGTATGAGGATATCGAAAATGGGGAAGGGGAGGAAATCCCAGTCTTTTCATCATATGAAATTTAAGAAGCGAGCTCAAGACTTGAGGCAGGGAAAGCTCCTGGCCCGGATGGGATAACTGCGGAATGCCTGAAAGTGCTAGTAGAGGATCAGCTAGAAGCAGTGGATGGCATGATGAATGATTTGATCATGAGAGGCGAGTTTCCTTTGAGCTAGAAGTTGGCTAGACTGGTATTAATCCCCAAATCTGGAAATCCGGAAGGGCAGGCATCGTCATATAGGCCGCTATGTCTTACTAATAGCGTGTCTAAATTATACGAACACCTGATCAGAGGAAGATTGGAGGTGGCACTGAAGAATAGTGGCGACTTGGCGGAAAACCAATTTGGTTTTAGAGTAGGAAAGTCGACAGTGATGGCAGTAGAAAAGGTTATGAAGACGGCAAATGCTACAAGGATGGGTATTGTGAGGGGAAGATGGTGCGTTATGGTTATGGTTGACGTAAAAAATGCCTTCAGCACCGTACCAACCAAGCATATTATTAGCGAATTGGTGAGAAAAGGGGTTCCACAATACCTATCACGGGTTTTGAGGGGATATTTCCAAGGAAGAAAAATAATGATGGGTGGGGGGATAGCTACGAGGTCACAGCGAGTATTCCGCAGGGATCGGTGTTAGGACCGACTTTGTGGAATATCTTCTATGACCCACTTATGAGATTGGAACTGCCGGAGGGAGTGGATATAGTCGGATTTGCAGAGGATGTTGCAATATTAGCTACGGCTACGAATAGGGAGCACTTGGAAATAATTGTAAATGAGGCAATGTGGACTATCAGTAGGTGGATGAAGGAGAAAGATATGGAACTAGCACCAGAGAAGACGTCGGCACTGATCTTGTACGAACCCAGGGGAGTGCATGTAACTTTTGAGATGGGGAGGTATGGTATTAATCATACAAAGGAGGTGAAATACCTGGGAATATGGTTGGATAGAGGTATGTCCTTTGTTACTTATATCAGGGAGATAGCAAAAAAGGCGGGGGTTAGAGCGGCGGCATTAGGTAGGATACTCCCTAATATTGGAGGACCAGGTGACAAGAAGAGAAGGATTTTGTGGGTTGTTGTCAAGTCAATATTAAGTCAAGAAAACATTTTTTGTATTCTTTTGTATTCACCTAAGTCAATATTACTGTACGTGACTCCGATATGTGGAACAGCGATGAAAACAAAAAAATACATGGATGACTTGACAAGGGTGCAAAGGGTGATGCTGTTGAGGATTGCATCGGGATACAGAACTGTATCTAAGACGCAATCCAGGTTATCACAGGCATACCTCCAATAGACTTTCTGGTCGAGGGAAGGATCCAAATGTGGGAGAGGCGTAGGGAGAATAAAGGGTTGATAAATAGGGAAATACAGGAAAAGTGGATGATAAGGCTGAGGGTAGGTAATTGTAAGGGCGTATGCATGATAAGGCAGAGGTAGAGGGGAAGTTGGGAATGGTATTGGGGGTGGAGAATTCAGTAGGGTGTATGCTGGAGTCTGCGGAATCGTGGGAGGTATTGAGAGGGTTTTTCAAAACGATCATGGAAAAATGGGAGGTTGAAGAGAGAGTTTGGCAGGATAGAGAGAATAGGGAGGAGGTTGATTGAATAATAGCTCCTCATAAAGGGGGTTCTTTTGGTTCTTTTGTATCATTTGATTCTTTTTTATTTATACATATATTTATATAGTATAGGATGTCTGTATGTTTTTATTGGAATTTATAGGTATTGTGTCAAATTTCATGGATAATATCGTTTTATATATTTATTGAGTACAAATGTGTTCAATGTGGTCATGCTGGGGGAGGGGAGTGGGGCTTAGTGACGACGCTGGCTCTCTCGAGGCGACAGTTGGTATGTCTTCTGTAATGCAGGAGGCATATGTGCTGTGGTATCGTGGGGGTTGGAAACCCACACTGGTTGGACTATCCAACCGTCAGTCTTGTTGAAGATTCCTCACTTACACAAGAAAAATAAAAAAAAAATAAAAAAAAGGTTAGGTAAGGTTGGGTTAGGTTAGGTTCCGTGGTTCGGGAGGTTGAATGGGAGAGGCTGGAAGTAACTCACTCCTAATCTCTCATATCTCATACAAGTCTCCGGGGAAGGGGTTTTTCCACCCGACACGGCGCGTCCCAGTGGCTCATAGGGTGTCTCCAGGGGGCGTGGTCAGTTATGGGACTCATGCTCTTCGAGCTGTGAGAGCCTCATGACCCACCAACCCTCGGGATAAGCAATGAATAAGGATCCAGCATGGGAACCCGAATAATTGCTCGCGGACCAAAAGGAATAGAGGAATAAACCTCGATAACAAAACCAAAACACAGGGGAGGCAGCTATGTTCTGTGAGTGAAGCAATGGTAGCTACTGCGTTTGGAGGCAACCGTGATACAAACCTAGAGGAGTGAGCCTCGATAATAAATCCCCATTACCAAGGCGTAAGGCATCGTACTGAGGGTATGAGAGGTGTCAGCACTGTGAACGATCCCCTTGAGGTACCTGGCGGAGCTCCATTGTATTTCACCTTAGCGGGGCAAGGGAGCACTGACCCGCTGGACTTGCTTTTCGACCACCCGGCTCGTGGGAACACATATGGATAAACAAAGAAACAAAAATATAATTGACAAAAATTAGGACGGACTGGCGAAGGTAATGGTACAGAATATGTAAGAAGGAGAGGGTAGGATTTTTGAATAGGGAAATAGAGGAACAGCAGGTATTCGGGAGGAGAGATTCTCTTCCTAGAATCCCGCCAAAAAGTGGAAGAATGATAGGACAGGAAGAGGCTTTTCACACCACCAGTGGAGAGGTGGAGAGGCAAGATTTTGATAGGATGGCGAGTTGGGAAAATGATGACCGAGAAACGTGGTCGAGATCGGCATCGTAGAAATAGCGAGTGATGGGGAGGAGAGCAGGCCTGGTAAAAAGAAGAGGGAGGAGGCGAAAAAAGAGAAGTTATTAAAAAAATGGAGAAAAACAGGAACAAGAAGATGACGAGAAGAAGGATAGTGAGGAACTGGCTGAGTTAAGGAAAGTGGTGAAAAGGATGTTCGAGGAGGGTAACAAATTGTATACTCTCACGAGAGAAATCGTTCACACTAAGGTAGAAATTAAGGAAGGTACTAGGAACCTTTTCAGCATAATATCCAAGGTTTAAGAGAAGCTCCAGGAGTACAAAGAGAGGCCAACAAAAGAAACAGAAAAAATAGACGAAAGGGAAACAGGGGTGGTGATGTGCGACATGGGGGTACAGGTAGACCAGGAAGACAAAGAAAAGGAAACGAAGGCCATTAGGAAGGAGAGGAGGGATTACATAGACGGTTGTAACGAAGATAGTCGAGGAGGATGAATTCGAAGGGATAGTGGGAGAGGAATGGCCGGAGGGGGCATTCACAAAAACTCACACGGCTGAGAGTATGGAGGAGTACCCAATACAAACGGGGGGTGGATAAAAAACCACCCCGGGTCGGACAACATGGTGGACGAGTACGGGGAGGAGGTGGAGTATGTTGTAAACAACATACTGACGGAAACTAGGAGGGGGAAAATCATAGGGAGGCTAGGATAGCCTACGTACCCAATGTGATTTTATTATTAGGGGGGAAATAAACAAAAGAAAGTCGGCGACAAATTACTATGCCAATTGTAGGTTCTGGTTCGACAGAAACACGTGCAGCTCCCTCCCTTGCAAGACAATCTTCCTTCTTGTTTCCTTCCATGCCAAAGTGACCAGGGATCCAGACCAGCAATACTTTATCGAGTTCTCCTATTGAGGAGAGTCTTTTTTGGCATTCTTAAACTAATTTCGACGTTACACGGTGAGAGCTAAGTGCTTTCAAAGCCGCTTGGCTGTCCAGCGATCATCACATATATCCAATAAATTTGTTAGGGTCCCAAGCTCCAAAATTTTCCACAGATCCTGCGATATGTCCAGAAGGATAGTCTGGCCTTATGGATAACTTTTTCCAAGTGAGCGTTCCAAGAGAGTTTCATATTTAGAATAGTCCCCAAACATCCACTTCCGTTGCAAATGGAATAAACTCACCATTGTAGGCAAGTGGTGGAAGATGCTCCAACTTTTTTCCCAGTGAAGGGAACTATTACAGTTTTAGAAGGGTTAACAGACAACTGTTACCTCCGACACCAACTGTGGACATCGTCCAATCTCTTTTGGAGGATATTATATGCTACCCTTCCTGACTCAGTCCTTGCCAAGATGACAAGGTCGTCTGCTAGGTTGTGTAACGCTAAATCTGTTGATTTGCATGAGCATATTAGTGGATGCTTAGGAGGGAATTATACAGTGCTATTCAAAAGTCCCCTCCCCCCTCGTATCTTTCGAACGGCTACACTTACATTAATGAAATTTGAAGGGTGAAAATAAAGTGTTGTAAACTTCTCTACGAATGGTAACAGGTGACGTAATAGTGATAGATGACGTCACAGTGATCCTCTGGCCAATAATTTTAAATAGGACCTTATGGCAAGTGATATCTCGTTTGAGAGGCATTGACATTGGCTATATAGCGATATTAATTTTGTATGGGCTTAAACTAATTTTGACGAATAAATTAAATAAATACCAAAATTATTGAAATTATTTTTTTAAATTCAATTAATCGAATATTAACAATGGATTCTTACAGCAAGAGTTCGAAATGTGCTCCGTCTACTTCCTGGCAGTAATACATCCTATTGGTAAACTCTTGTCGTACTCGTTCGAATGTGTCAGCTGAAATTGCATTGCATTCTCCAATAATTATTTTTTTCAAAACGCCAATGCTATCTGGTGCCGTAGTATAAACCTTGGATTTCAAGTACCCACATAGAAAAAATCTAATTGTCTCAGATCTGGTGAAGGAGGTGGACATTCTATAGGACCTAGCCGGCCGATCCATCTACCTCGATATTCTTTATCCAGGTAACGTCTTACTGCACCATAATAATGTGCAGGAGCACCATCTTGTTGAAATGTTATTTCCATATGGCCGGCGAGGTCCTATAGAATGGCCATCTCGGTCACCAGATCTGACACTATTGGATCTTTTTCTTTGGGGGTACTTAAAATCCAAGGTTTATACTACGGCACTAGATAGCATTGGCATTTTGAAAGAAGGAATTATTGAAGAATGTAATGCTTTTTGAGCTGACACATTCGAACGAGTACGACAAGAGTTTACTTATAGAATGTATTACTGTTAGAAAGTAGACGGAGCACATTTCGAACACTTGCTATAAGAATCCATTGTTGATATTTGATTAATTAAATTTAGAAAAATAGTTTCAATAATTTTGGTATTTATTTAATTTATCCGTCAAAATTAGTTTAAACTCAAACAAAATTGATATGGCTTTGTAGCCAATGTCAATGCTTTTCAAACGAGATATCACTTACCATAAGGTCCTATTTAAAATAATTGGCCAGTCGTATTGGACGTCATCTATTACTATTACTTCACCTGTTACCATTCATAGAGAAGTTTACAACACTTTATTTTCATCCTCCAAATTTTATTAATGTGAGTGTATCCGTTCAAAAGATACGAGGGGGGGAGGGGACTTTTGAATATCACTGTATAAAGCTACCCGCCTGATGTAGCAATCCAGTGCCTGTTGAAGTCCTTTAAGCAGTAGAGATGTTAGGCTAATTGGTCTGACCGATTTAGGGTGTGGGTCTGTGCGGCCCACTTTTGGTATATATACCACCCTAGCCTCCAACCAACTGGGTGGTATGTGATTCCACGCCAGTTTAGCTCTATACTGTTTTATGAGGATGGGTGAAAGTAAATCCAGTCGTTTTGCAGCAGAGCTGGAAATATGCCATCCTCACCGGGAGATTTAAAAGGCTGAAAAGATTTGATTGCCCATTCAACCACCGGTGCTGTGATAACTTCCTTGGCAGCCTCCCAATCGATCTTTTTGGCCGCCTTGTGCCCTCAAAGTGCGGAGGTCGATTGTTATCCAGAGTCAAACATCCAGGAAAGTCATTGTTTATCAAAAGCCTTAACGTTTGTTTTTCTAGAGTTCGTGAAAGTGCCATAAGGTCGCTCCATCGACCCAATCTCGGCAATCAACTTTTAAGAGAGACCTTGTGAATTATATTATAGTGTAACTAATGTTAATGTGATGACCTTGAATTATATTACAAATTTCATGCAGGTTAATTTTAATCCACTATATTAATTTGAAATACATTTGAAAAGCATTATTTCACAATATTCAAATTTATAAAGCAATTTCATGCACGCCATTGGGCGGCTTTTTCCTTCAAAGGGATTAAAAATATGGGTCATCACATTAACAATAGTAACACTATACTACGAGGTATATCAGAAAAACTCTCACAAAACTTTTTCCAAGACTTTGTCGCTTTGTCTTTCTGATTCCTTTATTGTAACTTGTTAGATTAGTTTTCTATAAAGCTCACAGTTGCCTGACTCTCCAGCTCGGTTAAATAGTCGTCGGACTTCTTTTCTTCACTTTTCAAGGCATTTGTTCCACCAAGTAGAGTAGTGATTATTTCTTTTAGTCTTGAGTTGACAGTTTTCATGATAGAGGAGATCACTACTTCGCGAAGCTTTTCCGCTGCAGTATCTATCCCATCCCAATTGTCAATTGAGAGTCAGCAGGCCGCGGTTGTATTGACAATATTTTCACCCTAATTTCTGTGATCCATATCTATATTAGACTCAGGAAAAGGAAACTTTTTGCAGTTTTTGTTGATTCCAAAAGAGCTTTCGATTCAGTGAAAACAATATATTGCGGCTAAATAGTATATTAAGTATCAAGAACGGTAAGGGTTGTTTACCGGTCGACAGCGATGTTTGGAGGATGAGCGTAGCGAAGCCTCCAATTTTGCTGGAGACCGGTATTACCCTTAACGTTCGAAATGCTTATACCATTTTTTGCGCGATCGTATTGAAATATTCGAATTTCGAATAAAATAATTTAAATTTCTTCGAAATGAACGAAATGTCAAAAGTGACATTTATACTTCTCGATCAGTATAAAATATAATTTGCATTTTGGTGAAATTGTTTTCATGTTATTTATTACTTTTTATATTGTTCTATTCGATTCTGTTCATTAAAAAATATCAATTTTCTTTTTTTTTGTTTGAGCAAGTTACGTATTACTTTGAACAAAACGGAATCCAATGGAAATTTATTCCTCCTCGTTCCCCGCACTTGGGAGAACTGTGGGAATCTGAGGTTAAAAGAGCGAAGTAGCATTTGGTCGATAAATGGGCAATTAGCAGTTTACGTTCAAAGAATTATATGATTTTCCTACACAGATAGAAGCAATTCTGAAATCACGACAGCTGTATCAAATGTCATGCGATCCAAACCGCTGACACCTGGTCATTTTTTGATAGGCAATAAATACCCGATTATCAATCCAGGTAACATCAAACTCGGGTTACACAGGGGTCCTTCAACCGCTAAACCGCTACTGTCGAAGCGCACCAGCAACGTTACAACTATCCACTGCTCTTTTGCTTCCACCTTATTCCATCCACATCCCACCTTTTTTAAACTTATTGTGAGTATGTAGGCTGTAAATGTTGCATTGGCGGAGTACCACCTCAGTATGATTTTTTTTCATAATACAACCGGTTTAGTTGAATTCCAGAACCTGCTTTCATAGTATATTACGTAACATGTGTGGTAAGAAGCATTTTACGCACGAATGGAAAAGTTACGCACGATGCCACGTAGCGGCGAGTGCGTAATTCCGTGAGTGCGTAAAATGTTTTACAGCACGAGTTACGTACGACCTACTTGTACTTGTATTTTTTATAAGAAGCATAAGAAATAACAGTTACATAATTAGAGATGCTTGGTAAACTCCATCTCTATTACTCTATTACTAATGAATGAAGCACATTAAAGAACTAACGTTTATTCATTATTAATATATTGTTGATAATCGAAAGTCCATTTTTCAATTATAATCAATACATATACTTAGCCCTTTGGGCTTTTCATAGTTAAACATGGCCGTATTGAATGTTTTCAAATAGTAAATTTTGAATCAAATGGTGACGTCTATTGACAGTTGCTAAGATGTTGCTAGGAAAGCCGTGCGATTTACCTTACAGCTGTGCGTTTTTTTTACAGTTCGTAATAGACGTCATTACATTGACACCGACTGTGTGTTATTGACTGATTACAGGGGGGGTCGTAGGTAATAGTATATTACGTAACGTGAGTGGTAAGGAGCATTTCACGCACGAATGGAAAAGTTACGCACGATGCCGCGTAGCGGCGTGTGCGTAATTCCGTGAGTGCGTAAAATGCTCTACAACACGAGTTACGTACCATACTTTACCTACGACCTACTTGTACTTGTATTTTTCATAAGAAGCATAAGAAATAACAGTTACATAATTAGAGGTGCTTGGTAAACTCCATCTCTATTACTCTATTACCAATGAAAGAAGCACAGTAAAGAACTAACGTTTAATCAATATTATTATATTGTTGATAATCGAAAGTCCATTTTTCAATTATAGTCAATACATATACTGTTTCTGCTTTTCTGCTTTTCACAGTTAAACGTGGCCATATCTAATGTTTTCAAATAGTAAATTTTGAATAAAATGGAGACGTCTATTGACAGTTGCTAAGATGTTGCTAGGGAAGCCGTGCGATTTACTTTACAGCTGTGCGTTTTTTTACAGTGCGTAATAGCTGTCATTACATTGATACCGACTGTGTGTTATTGACTGATTACAGGGGGGGTCGTAGGTAAAAATGTATAAACAGTCTTGATAATATTAAATTATCACCCTAAATATTCCAATAGTGATTAATAGGTATTGATTTTATCGAATTTTAAAAAAAAATGATCTTTTTGAAATGAGAGAAAATAGAACATTAAAAATCAACTAATACATTGATATTAAGAAATTTTGGGAATACACAATTGTAAACAATGCATAAAAAAACTGCTTTGAACAAAATCCATACCAAGGAGAAATTGTTAAGATTTATAGCAAATTTTTGAAATCAAATCAAATGTCAAATAATTTACTTCCTGTGAATGTTAAAGGATTTGTTCCAATAATAATATAATAGTGAATAACAAGAATAAATAATTTTGTCAATTAGTTTTTGTGTATTTCACATTAAACCGAAAAATCCGTGAAGAAGTATAAGGTTGTTTGAATATTCGGCTATTGAAAACTAATGTGGAATTTTGCAAATAATTGAATAGCCCATCTGTGCAGTTTGTCCAAAACCAAATTTTCCGCAAATCTCAATCTCCATCGATTTCCTCACTGTCTAGTAGGAAAAATGCCTATTAAACGCAGAGTAAACTGTCCTATCTATTAAAATCAGATGTTCCTATCGCTTCGAAGAACAACGGACCATCCGCTACAATTGGGCTTTGTCTTCGCTAAGATCATATACCTACATAATTTGCGAATTCTTCCAGTTATGATAAAAAACTTCAAGTAGAGTTATAGGAGTCAAAACGATATCCAAATGCTCTGTTTTGGTGGGCGTTGCTACTATATGCGAAGAGAAAGAGAAATAGGTATAGTTTGTGTTATCAGTCCCAAAATGGTATGGGAATGCCTAGAGAAACTCGATGAACTAGACAAGAACGATATGGTCACCTCACTATGGATTTCAGGATACACTGGAATAGAAGAAAATTAAGATGAACTAGCAAAGAGGGAGACTGAAATACCTTTCTGGGAGCCTGAACCCTTTTCTGGAATCAGCCCCAATGCAATATTGGAGGAAATAGGTAAAGCCGAGAAAAAGAGAAGATCTGACCATTGGAAAGATCTAGTAGGGCTTATACAATCAAATATTCTTCTGGGTGACTACAACCTGTTGAGATCAAATGAATGCATAAGTCAAAGTAGTAAAACTGCGCTCAGAGTTTTAACAGGGATCCTAACGAGTCATTGTAACCTGAATGGACACCCCAAAAAGCTTAAAATAGTGGAGGAAGAATGATGTAGCTTTTGTGGCATGGAAGAAGAAACCTCCATCCACATACTTTCCAACTGCTCAGCACTTCAGAATCCTAGAGCACATTACTGGATAGAATTTACCTAAGTTGAAGCCTGCAGATATCCTAAAATTCCTCCGAGAAATAGTACCCACTGAAGGAGCTACTAGTTTCTGAGACTTTCCTCGGAAACTAGGTAGAAGTGAAGGGGCACAATAGATCTTCTGGATCTCAGTAGACGTCACCCCTGTAACGAGTTATTTTTTTTTCGAAATGGAGTTTTTTTTTATTATTTTTTTCATTTGGTTTCATATAACTCGTTACATACTCTACAGACTTTTCTGTTACTACCGTATTTATTTATTTCTCTTTATATATACGTACCTATATAATGTATTTTTTTTTTAATCCGGAAGTACGGAAATTCGAATTCGAATTTTTGTTTAAGCCGAAGGGACATTCGGTATATATGAACTTCAATTAATTCAGAAAGACAATTAGTATACATAAAACTTTTTGCTGAAAAATAAATTTTACGACTGCTAGTACCGAAATGGGAGTGGGAGTTAAAATATAAATTTGAAAACCATCAAAAAGACTCTCTCTCTGCTCTCTGATGGGTGTTTCTGAAAAACGCTCTCTGATCTCTGATCTGTACTTCAAAAAGTAAAAGTAAGTGCCCGTATTTGTGCGACTCCGGAACCCGGAAAATAGTTTGAAAGGTAAAATATTTTTGATAGTAATATATACCAAGACTTTCCGTACCGCCGATTGAGATTAATATTCCGTAAATATATATAAAATTATTCCGTAATTATTTCTGGTAACAGAAATCTAGATTGATAGTTGAAATAAATATACAGTTCTCGATACGAATATATTCGAAAACTTATTCCCGTACCGCCGGCTTAATATTAAAAATGTTGTAGATGTTGAGTGACAAGTTTTTTATTTTATTGTTTCTCGCTTTTGTTTAAATAAAGATTGATAGTGGAAATATAGTTGGCTTTAATTTATTTCTTTTGAGCGCTTCACCTAGTAATTAGTAATTGATTGGATTATTATAATCCGGTTCTCTGGTGGTTTTATGATTTTAGTTACTGCAGTATTTATACATAGGTAATAAAAACTGGTGTGGTTAGTGATATATTTTAACATTATTCCGAATTTTATTTTTACTCTGTGCGTCGATAATAAGTTACTTGTTTTTTTTAACTCTTGAATTTCAGTTCCGGACTAGTAGGTTACAATATTTTTTTTTCTTAATATTTCCTTTAAATCCAAAGGGTACCTCGAACTTGCAAGAGGCCTAGCCACAACTTGTTCGATTAACCGGCAGATTTAAACCGTTCTTTCGTCACCTCGTGGACCAAGTTATTTCTTTCAGTGTCTTAACAATAGTTTTCTTAATATTCCCTTTAAATCCAAAGGATACCTCGAACTTGCAAGAGGCTTAGCCACAACTTGTTCGATTAACCG
>CAJUYG010001967.1:0-14028 GCA_910591675.1 Galerucella calmariensis
AGAAACCAGTAAACACAACCTACCGTCCTGACAACCGATGCTGTAATTAAAAAAAAGATCAATCGCGCAAAAAAAATTATGGAAATAATAGTAAAAATCTATCCGAACGAATTCAAGTTGATCACCATCACTGCGAATACCAGCTTGGCATAGAATTTTAATATAGCATCGGTGGTTCAGTGGTAGAATGCTCGCCATTCACGCGGGCGGCCCGGGTTCGATTCCCGGCCGAAGCATATGAATCGCTGCTTCGTAAACGAGAGAGAGACTCAGGAGAAAGCACACGCACGCAAGCAAGGCACATAACGAAGCAACGTAACGTAACGTAACGTAACGTAACGTAACGTAACGGTCAGATCTTTTACGTCGCGACCTCCGGTCGCTAAAACATAACCTGACGTAAAGAACTAAAGTTCCAAAAACAAGAAAACCCAGGCCCAAACCCGGTTGATCAAAGTGTGACTATGTATAAAAATATCAGAAAATAAGAAATAAAAAACTAAAAAAACAAATAAACCCAGATCAAAACCGGGTTTCGAACCTAGGACCTCTGGGTTGTAAACTCAGTATTCTACCAACTGGGCTAATCTGCTCACATTCAGTTACATCGAATAGAAGGTTAAATGCTGCTTGGACGCATGCGCACCTCAACTACAAAATTTGACGTGGTGGGTGGTGAAAGGTCGGGTAAATAAGCTCTCGTTAATTTGATGGCCTAAAGTCACTAGATAGAGAACTCTAGATAAGATCCCCACTTATTCGAATCCATAGAAATGAGAGTCTGGGTTTCATCAGGGGTCAGCTTTAACAAATAGAGCCACCGTATTTTTTGGTTGCAGTTCGTCATCTAAAGACAACAGACAAGACAAGAAGCAAGATGACAGAAGACCACTGAAGATAAGACCGCGTGAACAAAAAAAACATAGGTATATATATTTCAATAATATACGAACCACCAAGAACCTCTAAGCTGCGGGATCCTTCTGGAAAAAATCAAATAAGTAGAAGAACTGGAAGCGGAGAAGATGCTTTCATAAATAAAAACCTCATTTCAGGCGCCTTGTTCTACCATGCTCTAGACTGCCTTTCTGTCTAAGTATAATACTGCTATTTGTTGTTTTCTTGCAACGCTTTCGCTATACCACAGAAAGGTTCTAGGCCAATGGTTCTTGATTCTTTTCTTGCTAATAAATCTGTAAACAGTCTCAAACAATTTTGAAATCTATTTTCATGGAGGCGATTGTAGTGTGGATGGCGTCCAATTATCGCTTTGCACACGGCGGCATAAACACCTGGCGTGGACCTGGTTAATACGAAGTACCAAAGACCATCGAAATTTTTATTAATTGATAAGAAATTAAATCAGCAACAAAAAAGCTGAGAACATTTATTGTTAGGGTTATAAACATGTCTAGTGAGAATTTGTTGAATCAATTTACGTTGTCTTCTGACTTCAAATTGTTAAACAAAAAGTTGAGGAAAGATTTTGCGGAAAACTCGCAAAATAATTTATTTGAGTCGAAGAAAATTCCGAAGTTGGGGTTAAGGGTTTGTGGAAAACAGGTTCATTTAATTTTAGAACCGTTTCTCAGTTTCAAGTTAAGAAATTTGAAATGTTTCAAGCACATATTACGAATATACATTTTCAGCGTTTACGTTAATTTTAGGCAAATTCAGATGCCAAATTTACATTTTATTCAACTTATCTTTGATTAAATTAAATAACGGCAACAACATAACTGCAACTTTATTGTTTCTGTCTCAACAATTGTGGAAAAATGGCAAAGCTTTAGAGTCACAATCAACAAATCCCATAGTTAAAGAGCAATCAAGGTGAAGAAGGTAAAAATTTGAAAATTCTATCAATAACATCTGACATAGACCTTTAAACTTTAACCTTTACGGCATTTCTGGTTCAACTTATATGCTTACAGCTTGTCTCAAGCTCACGATCCCACGTAAACAACATTCTGCTTTCATCATCTCTTCATAGTAACTTTTTACTTAAAAGTTGAGTACGTTAATTAAAAATTATTAACTTCTCTCTTTTCATACATTGTAATCGTTTTGGTAACTTCATTAATTTATCGTAAGTTTCATGTTTGATGGAGTTTAAATGTAGATCCGGGAGTCTTTGATGACGTTAGATACGAAAATTGTACTGCAATCATTTACTTCACTCTAATTTATCATTAATGCATTGTTGGGAAAAGTTTGATATAGCTTCTTTACTAAAATATATACAGAATGTATGTGTACTGGGGTGACATCCACTAGTAACTCGTTCTCGTAGAAATTTTAGCTTAACATTACTCCGATTCTGTTTAACGGTTTTAAAGTTGAATGGAATAAAGAGGTTAAATACTTTGATATCACCCTCGACAGGAAGCTAACATGGAACTCTCACCTACACAGCAGAGCAAAAAGAGCATATGTGGCTTATGAGCAGTGTCGGAGGACAGTGGAACGTACATGGGGTCTGTCACCCCATGTGGTCACCTGTATCTACACTGCAATAATAAGACCCATGTTAACGTATGGAGCAATTGCATGAGGACCGAAGGTTCTACAAGCAGCGTCCATCCAAAAATTATATCAAATACAGCGAATGGCTTGTTTAAACATTATAGGAGCCATGAGAACAACTTCAACAGCGGCAATGGAACTAATTACTGGTCTGATCCCTCTGGATCTGTACGTCAAGGAGGTTTCGTTAATGGCCATGGTACGATTGCGCACGGCTGGTGTAAGCCCCGAAGTAGGAGTGGGTCAATTGAGACTAAGCCTATGGCAAGAAGCGCTTACTGCGCTACCTCTGCTGTAGACAGTCAATGATACAATTGAACCAAGGTTTGTGTTTAATAAACCCTACAAAATACAAATAAAACAGAATACAGAGTCAGATGCTGCAAATGCAATACGCATATATGCAGATGGCTCAAAAACGAAATAATGCTCAGGATGTGGAGTTTACTCCAGAGCACTAAGCCTAAGGATTAAGTGGGGAGAATGGGAAACAATACCAGCGTGGTTCAAACAGAACTGGCTGGTATCTCAATTACCACAAAAGAACTAACCAGAAAAGAAGTTTCTGGCAAAAACATAACAATCTGCACTGATAGTAGACGAGCCCTATTAGCCTTGAACAGACAACGTGTTATATCAGGGCTAGTATACTAGGGTGCTAGTACTAGAGTATTTAGTCTACGGAACAATAATAATAAATAATTGTTTTAATATATCCTATAAAAATTACAATAATGATAAAACCTTCCTGATAACCATGAAAAGATGAGATACAAAATATTCATAGAATGCGAGATGGAATGTCGATATTATAGGTTTGGTTCCAACTGTAGGTACAATAAAACACAATACTTGTAATTATTAATTATACAATGGATGATTTATTAAAACATGAAAAGAAGACACATTCACAAATAATATCTAATAATCCAATCCGCCCTACTTATAACCGCTAAAACCACGCACCACGCCGAATGATATGGCATAACCCAAATTTTTATTTTTAATCTTGCCTACAATGCCCAAGCATCAGAATCATAGATAACCTATCAGAATCGTTCGTTCACCACGTGACGTTATATATACATCACTGATTGGCGCCTACGTCGCCTACCACCGGCTGAGATCATAGTTGTCTAATGTGATAGGCTATAATGATTTTTAGCGCGAATTTCAAATTGAATTCAGTAACATAATAATATATAAAAATATAAATAGATAGATATTTCAAGAATTTTACTATTCACCTGTAAATTGAATTACAACCAAGAATACTAAACATATTATGTATCAGATAATAAGTAAAATTTATTTAATTTCGATTCATCTATTTTTTTGTATAGAGACAAATTGTACTTTACAACTTACGTCAACTTGACGTTATCACAAGAGTTACCTATTGAGGTCACTAAAAATGACGTCACGAAAAATGACGTTTTAAGTACGTACTATTTTCGTCAAATGACGTCGACGACGAAAAATGACTTAAAACAGACGTCATATTGACGAAGTGTGCTAGTAGGTTATACTAGAGTGCCACCAATATTCAGCTAACGCATCGGCAGATAACAATCCTGAGGTGGGTTAAAGGGCACGACAGGAGTAAAGGAAATCGCATTGCCGATTCTTCAGCCAGGGAAGCGGCTGGACTAAAAATTTTAGGACCCAGTGACACCTACGGCCTAACGACTTCGACAATTGTGGAAATAGCCAAACGTTACACCCATGCTCAATCCCTTAGGAGATAGGATGGAATCAAAGGATGCAGCTCGGCGACCCTGCTAAGCTGGAAAAACCTACGTTTCACAGTAGGATTTCTGACTGGCCACTGTCAACTAAGGAAACACCTCCATACTATGTGGCTAGTGGACACACTTCTATGCAGGATGTATGAACAGGAAAATGAAACTGTCAGGCATGTCTTATGCGAGTGTCCGGAGTTATCGTCAATAAGAGAGTGCGTGTTCGGTGAGTCTTGGTCTACACCTGCCAATATAAAGGAGATGTCTCCCAGAGACCTGTCCATTTCTTCTTGGGAAGGACAGGACGGACGGTGACCTAGGAGGACAACTCCTCGGGAGGATGTAAAATGGGTCACATGGGGCCTAAGTGCTTTGAGCCTACACTTACCCTCCCTATTCTACAGATACAGAAAGTTGAGTCTTCTTTTCTTAGTGAAGGTTATTAATATAGATTTGGTGAGGTTGATGTCCCAGTCCCAGCTATTCGTATAGTACAATCTTCTCTGTATGAAAAAAAATGAGGTTTCAAAACAATCCACTTGAAGTACCAGCTGAAATAGAGTTGTCTAAATAGGCGAGGCAGCTAAGGTCACAAAACAAGAATTTGAGTGAGAGATTTCAGCGGACAAAACATTGACAGTTTTATAATCCCAAAAATGTATAAAAAGTATGGGTTTAATTAAACCACAAAATGTTTAAAAGTTTGTCATTATTTTTTTTCTTTCCAGCAATTCGTCTGGAACGACTTCTGTGAAGAGTACATTCCAACGGATCGAAAACACACCTATTATCCTTCAGTAATAACAAACGAGCGGCTCTACGAAATAAAAATCTCAGATCTTCCAGTTATCCCATACTTTCCCGTTAATTCTTACTATGAATGGGCCAACTATAGGTACTATGGACTCCGGAGCGCCACAGCATACATCTTGGTCTTCGATCTGTCCAATATAGATACCTTTCAATACGTTAGAACACTTAGGGAACAAATTTGTGAATCGAGGAATATGCAGAATGTTCCTTTATTAGTTGTTGGCAATAAGCAAGATTTAATAGTACCTGAGGAAGGTGCTGGTAACAGTTCCAAGCCTGCGATAATGAGTAGTAGCGATGAAAAACGTAGAGATATAGTAAATTTAGTGAAAAAGCATTGGAAATCTGGTTATATTGAATGTAGCGCTAAATACAATTGGAAAGTAGTAGCCGTATTTAAAGAATTGATCAATATGATTGACAATTTGAGTAGTAGAGATCAGAGTCCAATGTTGGATAATATACAGGAAGCTCTGGATAGAAATAAGTGTATTGTTATTTGATTTGTTTTGAAATTTATTTGTTTTATTTATGAACGTTTGGTGTTTATAACAAAATGGTGAAAAGTTTCAGGTACTGATTTAGAGTGTGTGTGTGTGAGCTGTAAATTTTTGAAGCGTAAGACTATTTTTTATACTTTGTATGAATTAAAGCTGGTTTATTATTCCTTCAGGTGTTCTTATTAATATAATGTTGCAAAAATCATCTTTTAAACGCAATTTGCAAAAAATTTCATTACAAATATCGAATAAAACAATTTCAAAACATTTATGAAAAATTCTATCAACATCCCCATTTTTCCATATTGTTTACGTTCATAAAATTTGGGCTCTGCCGTGTTTTTGTTTTGTTCCCATTAACTCCCTTTTAAAATTGATAATAATAACTAATTGAGCTGCTGACTTAGCGGTTGCATTGAGGCAAGATTCTGACCTAGCGGTTGCATTGAGGCAAGATGCTAACTTAGCGGTTGCATTGATGCAACATGGTGACTTAGCGGTTGTATTGATGCAACATGCTGACTTAGCGGTTGCATTGAGGCAAGATACTGACTTAGCGGTTGCATTGGGGTAAGATGCTGACTTAGCGGTTGCATTGAAGCAAGATGCTGACTTAGCGGCTCGTTGAGGCAATATGCTGACTAAGCGGTTGCGTTGAGGCTAAATGCTATCTTGGCGATTACATTAATGCAAGATGCTGACTTAGCGGTTGCATTGATGCAAGATGCTGACTTAGCGGTTGCATTGATGCAAGATGCTGACTTAGCGGCTGCATTGTGGCAATATGCCATCTTAGCGGTTGCGTTGAGGAAAGATGCTGACTTAGCGGTTGCATTGAGGCAAGATGCTAACTTAGCGGTTGCATTGAGACAATACGCTGACTTAGAGGTTGCATTGAAGCAAGATGCTGACTAAGCGGTTGCATTGAGGCAAGATGTTGACAAAGCGGTTGCATTGAGGCAAGATGCTGACTTAGTTTTTGAAAATAGAAGGGATACTGCTCTTCTGCTGACTCTCGACTGCTAGGCATCAGAGTTTGATGGCAAATGCCGCCCAATGGCGTAAATTTAAATATTTCTTAAATTCGAATAAAGTGTACTCTTATCATATTGATAGCTGAAGAGAATTTCCAATAAACATCTGGTTGTTATAGGATTATTGCTTTCCAAATACTCTATGTACTATAAGTACTGTTCAAGGTTTAATAAACCAGCTTATAGTCTTTGAAAAAAAAGCCTCATCATTTTGACACCTAATACAAAAAAATGAGAACTAGCAATAATCTTGGGGCATCAATATGTTTATTTAGTTATTTAGCAATAATAAATATGTTTCGACAATCTTTCGATACAAAATTAAACGCAGATACAGATTAGTTACACTGGATTGAATGATAAATGTTGTTGAGTTTTGTAACGCTAAATGTTCTCTGTTTATTCAGTATTTGTTAAATTATTTTGTGGTGGACATGTTAGTTTGTAATATGATATGTTCGTGAAATAAAATGTTATTTTTAACAATTATATTATAAATAGTTATGTCAATTTTTACTATATCTGGATTGACAAATCTGCGTTTGTGTTTAAATTTTGAACATTTTTTTAACATACCTACGCGCAAATCGTAACTGTGGTTGTGAAATATTAGGTTATTGCCATATATTTGTAGCTATTATGGAAATTAATAAATTCTGAAATTACAATTTCTCTTGTTTTTTTTTTCGTGTTTTAAAAACCCGGGTAAAGCTCTAATGACTTCAAGGTTTTTATGAAATTAATAAGAAAAACAAAAGTTGGAAGCAGATGTAACAGTTTAATTTAATGGATTTTATTCAACGTAATTTTCTGAATAATTAATTATCTCAATGCAAACAAAATTTTGACACCTACAATCAATTTTACTGTGAGATGTGCTTTTAAAAAGTTTAACAAATTCTGTCACCGGATTTAGAGTTCTCTTTTTCACAATATTCATGCAAAAATTTATTCGATAACATATAGGAGCCACTTATAATTATTATAAAGGAGCTACTAGACTCTCCTCAGAAACTAAGTAGAAGTGAGGAGCTCAAAAGATCTCTTAGGTCTCAGTAAATGTCATTCCAAAGTACATACATACTCTTAAACACAATAATGTTTATCAACGTACTACTTTATTTGGTCTGTTTACATACATTTAGTCAATTGAAAAACATAAAATGTTCTAGCATATAGCGGTGGTTCAACAGGTGAAGTATCTAGGAGTGATCCTTGATAAATCACTGACATGGAAGGCTCATCTTGATAGTCGCCTGAGCAAGGTGACAAACACGTATTGGGCCTGTAGGAGCGCCATTGGTCCGAGGTGGGGACTGACCCCCAAAACGATCATATGGTTGTATAGAGTGATCATGCTGCCTATGCTCACATATGCGGCTCTGGTCTGGTGGCCGAGGGTAACCTTGGTCACGGCTAGATCGCAACTGACACGCCTTCAAAGGGTGGTCAGTCTGGGGGCAACTACCTGCATGAGGACTACACCAACTGCTGCGGTGGAAGTGATCCTTGGTCTTCGGCATCTTCACTATGTGATCGAAGCTGAGGCGGGGAGTGCTTTCCTGCGCATGAAGCGTCTGGGATACGTGCGAAGAGGGGAAGAGTGCAGACACGTCAAGAAGCTCCGGCTCCTGGAAGATATTCCAGTTCTGGCTCGAGCGTCTGACGAATGCTTGCGCAAGTACTACTTCGCAACCCCTGGAATTTACTCTAGGAACCCAAGGACACAAATCTGTTTACCATTGGGTGATGGTGTATCTGCATATCAGGCCGAGATATACGCTATCGTCGCTATCTTGGAATGTGCGCAGATAAACCTAGACAGAGGTTATGTGGATCGTCGCATATACCTACACCGACAGTCAGGTAGCAATTAAAGTCCTGAGTGGATATACCATCAACTCAGGACTTGCTGACGAATGTCGAGAACGACTTGCTGATCTTGCAAGTCGGAACGCAGTGCGGCTAGAATGGATTCCGGCACACTCTGGTTTTGAAGGCAACGAAATGGCGGATGCACTGGCTGCGGAAGGGGCGGTAGCTCCTTAATTTCTGCGGCCCGACCCGACTTTCGGCCTAACAAAACAAACAATACGCAAGACGACGAGGAAGTGGCTGAGGAACCAGCATCTCGCTCATTGGAATGCTCTGCAGGGTCCTAGACAATCCAAACTTCTACTGAAGGGATGGACTGATGGACACGCTGGGGCAGCTATTGAACTACCAATGAGTAGGTTGAGGAAGATAGCAGGACTCCTAACAGGGTACTGCTGTGTGAGGAAGCACTTTTACAGCCTAGGAGTAGAGGAAAGTTCCCTATGTAGGGGTTGCGGCATGACTGACGAAACGTCAGTCCATGTTCTCTTAGAGTGTCCACACTGGGCTGTATTACGCAGGCGACTCTTCGGAGTCCCTGTCATGGCTCCTGGTGACAGAAGCAGGCGTCCACTGAAAAAGGTTGCGGCCTTTATTGAAGTGCTCGGCTTCATGGATGTCTAGGTATCAGGAATGTCACAAAATGGGCCCGCCAGTGGCTTCAGTGCCGGAACCATGACTTTAGTTTGGCTAGGTCAAGGCTCGCCTGCACATTCTGTAGTAGTAGTAGTAGTAGGCGTCGCAAAAGTATAGTACGTTACACGAGTACGAGGTACAGGTGAGTGAAAAAGAATACACACACATTTTGTGTATATATCAAAATTGGAGATATATTAAAACATTTTTGAATAATTTTAACCTCCCTCATTTTAAAAAAATAACCACTAGAATACCCAGGACTTGAGCGTCAAAATAAGACTGAAGTGAGCTGCATAACGCAAGAAGAGGTCATAGAAATGCAGTTTTGGAATCATGTGCATCAATCAGGTGGAATCATGCAAGAAAAAATTAAAACTAAGATTAATTTAAAACTAAAACTAAGAAGATAAGACCATGATATTTTTTAATTCAAATCTCAATTTCTTTCTCTGTTTCTTGCATGAGCATGTATGTGTAATGTAGATGTTCATGCAAGAAACTAAGAAATTACATTTAAATTAAAAAATAACATGGTTATATCTTCTTAGTTTTAAATTAATCTTAGTTTTAATTTTTTCTTGCATTAATCCACCTTTAAGGTCTGTTCATATTATCATGCACGTATCGTACGAGAAGGAAGCACGGAATGTGGGAGTAGAACAAAATAAACCTACAAGCAGTAAAGCTTCCGGCATGAGGATAGGTCTGAAATAAATAAAATAAAATAAAAGCCATTTATTTTCATTTGCTATATTTATTTCTATATAATTTGCATAAAAAATACATATAATGGCACATTAGCATTATTCTCTTATAAACAATAGTAAGAAGTATCCAGTTTTCCTAAACGTGCAAAACAACAAACAGTTCAATTCATATTCAAACAAAAGATAGAAAGTGGAGTGCAGAATCACGCTAAGTTAGGTAAACAGCTTAACTGGTATAACAAATGAGAACATTGAATAGCATTATTAATTCATGGAAAACAAGCTTGAACAATCCATTCAACTTGAACAAAAGAGAACTAGGTATTTATTCATTAAAAGTTCGTACCTATTTCCAACACAAACAAAATGTAAGTTGCAAACGCGTTGTAGTTTCCCAAACAAACAGATCAATATTTATATATATTTGAATTTATAATAAATGGATCACTTCTTACTTGTGTTTATTTATTTGCAATTTTCATTATTTAACATAAAATATACGAGGAAAAATAATAAGCTACCTCCAGTTGTACAGTTTTAATTAACTTGTATATTGAAACAGTTTGAATTTTAGGTTAAAATTGCCATATACAAAAATTTATAAAAATAGAAATACCTTGTTTCGTAATAATTATTGTAGGTAGAATGAAATTGAATCGTGAGACCCAAAAACCGCGCAAATATCAAACCATTTACCTAGAATTAAGTGTATCTATACCTGAAATACTTCTTCTTCTTTTCGAAGTGAGTACAACACATGCTTTTTAGCCTACAGCTCTAGTCAGAGATTGTTGGCAACTATAGTTTGGCAAGTTTATCTGAAGCTACGCGGCATCGGTAAGAGGGGAGGAAACATGGCGCATATCTGTCATAAACGTACGGTACCTATTTTACCAAGTAAAATTCAAAATACAAAGGTCACTGACAATACCAACGCCACTGGATAAATCAATATCACTCAATTGACGAAGTGAGAGGGAAGAACACGCGCTTGCCAATAAGAAGTCAGCTGATCAGACCTTTCAATAAAAATCACCAATTATGTCATTCGGAGGGTGTGGTAATTTTGGTTTCCGTACAACGCTGCCAGAGCTTGAAGAAGCCCATAACAAATTTGGAAAAGTGCTCGTCTTTTAACATTCATAAATTGGAAAAATAATGTTAATAGGAAAAATTCAAGGAAACAAGCACATTAAAGTATTAACGTTTAATCATATTGTTGATATTGTAATTGATTCCCTTTCCTAATTATTATAACTACATACTTAGCACTTCAGCATTTTCATAGTTAAACGTGGCAATATCGAATGTTTTCGACTGCATTCATTTCACAGCTTCAGATAAACTTGCCAAAGTATACATGAAGTGGTTGGTAGAGGACTTGGGTTCTTATCACGCGAACATTTTATACAAACTACTAGATTCAGTCTTCAAACATTTCTATACAATACAGCCTTCAGCCAAATATTTTTGACTTAATTAGACAACCTTTTTTTTATAACAAATATATAAAAATATCACACCATATATTTGTAAAAATAAATAATTAAGTTTGGGTAGAACCTTTTACTAAAATTGATTTTAAAATGATACACAAATAGGAGATTCAGACGTTATACTTATAAATTTCTGTACCTAATATTTTTTCTTTCTGCTGGATAAAAAAATAGGTGGTTTCAGAGTTAAAAAATTAGTCTCCTACATAAGAAAACTGAGAGGCTGTATCTTCGATGAAATTAATCTTTATAATAATATCTAATTCAAACCCCATAGTTTTATCAAAAATAATAATTTATTTTTACAAATAATCTACAGCCAGTTATCTAAAATTGCAACAATACAAAATAATTCGTCATTCGTGTATATGTAATATATAAAATATTTAAATATATTGGCACTTGAATAATTTTATAATCTTATCAATACAAAAATATAAAAAGCTGCTTTCAAATAATTTTCAAGGATTGTTCAGTACAGGTAGACCAGGGTCGATAATTTTTGAAAACAAAAAAAATTACAGTATGATAAAACCCATTAGAAATGGAGAAATATGTGGAAAATAAATTACAGGCGATCCGAGTTCGGGAAGGGGTGCGTGGGAGGGGGTGAGTATTTTAGGGTGAATAATGGTTTATCTCGCTTTCCGGCAAAACTACAAATCCTATGGAAAAGTTGTGGGTAATAAAAAGATCTACCGCTTTTGTATCTACAATTTTTTCACATAACCTCAAAATTTATGTGAAAAATTCAAATAACCAAGTTTTTGGTTTTTCATTTTTATCTTTTTCAAAAAAAAATTTCTTTTCACGAAATTTGGTGAAAGCTTTCCTCATTATATCCCAAATACACTGTAATTTATTTGATTTGAAATATTCATTTTTTCACCTTATTTTGACTTGTCTGTATTGTACGTTTGTATCGTACGATCCAATGTAATGGATCTCTTCTTCGAGAGCTCTTATGAAGAGAGTTAAGTTTTAGGACTGTACAATTTACCCAAAAAACCTGTTTGAAATCGGGTTTCAATTTAGAAGTTGCCAAATTAGCGATTATACAAAAAAAAGGACCGGTAAACGAATAGAGATTTACTCACCTCAGCAGATATCTCGTCGACACACACCCTCAGAGAGCTCTCTCCAACGCAGCTTTAAGTACCATCACTTGCAGTCTATTTTTATAACGCAAAGAACTCACAGGTAAAAATAAAAATTATCAAAAAACTGACTCATGTTCAATTAGGTGCTGTCGATGGAATGAATCGTAAAATTTTTGTAAATCTCTAATTAAACGCGAGCATAAAATAACCAACACGACTACAAAAGCTTGTTGTTTGGGTTGTCAGCCTCGCAGGAAAATAATTAAAATTAAAACTTAAGCGGATTCCACAAAAAAGCACCCTAATTTTCAATCATAAAAGTCTCGCGTCAAAATACCACCTTTTTTCAAAAAGTCGGTGGGCTTTTTGTTCGTTGAAATCTCTACTTTCTGATAGCGTGAAAAAAATATACATTACTATGGAAAATGTTCTCAGAAAAGATAAAAATAAAAACCAAAAACTTGGTTATTTGAATTTTTCACATAAATTTTGAGGTTATGTGAAAAAATTGTGGAAGCAAAAGTTGTAGATCTTTTTATTACCCACAACTTTGCCTTTTAGCTTTTCTCCATAGGACTTGTAGTTTTACCGGAAATCGAGATAAATTATTTTTTACCCTTAACAACTCACCCCGTCCCACTTCCCGAACTCGGATCGCCCGTAATTTATTTTTCTTTCCAATTTTATCATATTCCCCTCCTTTTCTGATGGGTTTCATCCTACTATAATTTTTTTCACTTTTTACCATTTTTGAAGGCTTCGGCACTGGCTAACCGCTTTGATCAGATCTTCCCAAATCTTTTCAACAATCAGCTCCATGACAGTCATGAGAACAATACAACTTATCATTCCTCAACAATAGTTTCTTTCCCATCAAAGGTGTTTTACAAACTTTACAAGCAAAACACGCATCATCTACATGAAAATGTATTCCTTTCAAAGTACATCCCACCTCATCAGGTTTAATAACTTTCCCACAAGCATTGCACTTACTAGCCTTGTTTTGCTCAAAACAAGGCAAGCAATAAGGCATTTCACCCTCCAAAGTATAGTCTTGACCAGCTAAAGGCATATCGCATTCAGTACAACAAAAATGTTTTAAATGGAAAGTACAATTCTCGGCCAAACAATACTCTTTGGTAAAAATCAATTCATCGCAAGCCTTACACCTAGGGAATCCTCTAATCTTCGCGTAGTCTCTTAAACAGTACACATTATCAGTTTCTTTATTGTAAAAGTAAACATTATCAGCCAGAATCTGGTTACAGCCTGCACATTTGAAACATCCAGCGTGAAATAATACTTCGGCTCTATCTATTGTAACAGCGAATTCATTTTCCTCGAACGGCTTTTTGCAATAATGACAATCTGGTAGAATTACGTTATTCAAAATTTCTTTGATACTATCAGGACTATATTCTTCATAAAAGTCGCCAACTTCGTGTGTAGCTGTTTTAATGTCAGGGTAATGTATGTCTTGAATTAAACCAACGTTCACATGACTTGGATTTAGAAAATCTTCATTAACTCTTAAGTCGTTAGGATGCAGTTCAGATAATTTATGTCCTTGTTTGAATGGGCTATTAGTTGGACCTC
>CAJUYG010001967.1:14038-25233 GCA_910591675.1 Galerucella calmariensis
AAACTGTGGTCCATATTTTTTATCATTACCTCCAAAGTTACCTTGTGTGATATTTGTCAGGCTTGGATCTTCATTAAACTGTGGTCCATGTCTCAACACAAAAGCTGTATCTGAAGATGGGATAAAGGAATCTCCTGAATTGTGTAGTTTTGAATCAAACTGTGCTTGTTTATTCTTAATGTCGCTAGATGAAGAATTGTATGAATTTGTGATTAGTGGATCATATTGGGTATCATATAAACCTTTCATGGTACTATTAGGATGTGATTGTGGATGCATCTGTACATTTTGGTCTCTTAAATCTCCACTGCCACCAGGAAGTGATTTTATATCACCGGGTTCAATGCTAGATTTAGAATTGAATGTATTGGGATTTCTGGGATCAAATTGAGCATTGTGTAGACCTGTTTGTTCAATAATAACACCAGGAACTCCAACATCTCCAGATTTGGGAAACTTAGTGTTACTTGACATTGAAGGATCTAATCCCAGATGGATGTTACTTTGAGCTTTATGATAGAGTTGCGTACTGTGAATTGGATTTCCACCAGATTTACCTTCCAATGAATTACTCAACTGAGAATTTGGATTAACAGATTCAAATCTAGCGGTTTCTGCATTAATACCTCCTGAAACTGATCCAACTAAATTTCCAGGGTGACGGTGGGAGAGTGAAGTTGTTGAATTGGAATTTCCATTATTGCCAGGTTCGATAGGTCTGAATCCATTCGAATTTTTTGGCATTTCCTCAGAATAAGAACCTGGTTGTCTATATTTTCCAAATTTAAATCCATTGTCTTTATTTTGTATCTCATTTGGATCAATTTGATTGGAGTCATAAGTACTAAATGCTAGGTCCTTAACATTTTTGGGTATCCGGGTGGGAGATTGTGTCTCAGTATGGGTATTATACTTTCCAGGTACATAGTTTGGTAAACCAGTGGTAGTTTTCAAGTTTTTCAAATTTTCATAGATCTGGTCATTGTTACCGATAAGAGAATTGTTCTGATATCTATTGTTACCAACTAAATTGATTGCATAATTTGGATCTGTTGATAAATTATCATCCGAAAGAGGATTCCCTGATTTTGTCACTGATGATACTTTCTGATAAGGCACAAAAGCACTATTTTCCGAGTTGTAGTCCAATGGATTCTTATTAAACGAGGAACTATCTGTAGGAAAGTCTTGAATATGCTGTGAAGAGGGGTGTACAAAATGACTAGGTCGGTTTTTAGGATCGAAATTGGGATTTTGTAAGTATTTTGGATCAATATTAGGATCAATGTCTGATATATTTGATGGGGTAATTCTAATTTCTTTTGGACCAAGTGAAGAAGAATACTGGGCATTAGGTGTTGATCTGTTTATATCAGTACTGTAAAGAGGATAATCTCTATCATAAATTTTTGTAGAGCTGATTGGATTTAAAATATCCTCATTTTGATTTATAGAATTTGGATTTAAATTTGGAAGATTTTTTGTTTTCAATGACATTTTTTCCAAGCTGTGACTCAACAAACTTGATTTATTCTGTGCATGCAATTTAACAATTTCAGACATGGGCACACCTTTACCATATCTACTAGATAAAATAGCTGCTTCAGTAGGATTGAGCATATGAAGTTTACCTTTGATTATACTTGACAAACTCACAATTTGACCTACTCCTGCACTACTTTGCTTCACATGAGCAATGTATTCATTCATTTGTTTCAACTCATCTTCTGTAAGTTCATGGCAAAGTGTGGGATCTATATCATGTATGGGAATTTGCTTTTGTAGAAGTTGTTTTCGATCTTGAGCAGCTTGAGATCCTTTAACGGGCAATTGTTCAGGTGGTAAAGTTTTGAGGTACTTATCTACAGTGTCAGTGTGCCCAGGAGGTACCCATTCCAAGTCAATTTCATCTTTTTTTCCAGGTAAAACTGAAAATAAAGCTCAAATTTAACATGCAGGTTGTTTAGATTCTAATTTTAATATATTAACCACAATCTCGATTACCATCCTTAGTTTCCCCTTTATCTTTCTACATAAGCTATAGATAAACAATACTTCACACTTTTATTGAGGTTATAAGATAGTTTCAAGAAATTATAGGCAGTATTGTTGCCAGTTTTAGCTTCATACGAATTTTTAAATAATTGTGAATAATGCCAGTATAATACTTACCGATTTTTCTTTTAATTTTATTGGGCTTACTACCCAAAAGTTGAAACTGTGCCCACCCATATATATCATCATCTTGAACCTCGTGTTCTTCTTTGGAACACTTACATATTTTACAACATTTTCTCCAAAAATGTAAGTCAAGACCTGAAACAAAAAAATAATTTTATTGGGTAGTCTTTTGTAGCACATGTACCTACATTGATAGTGTAATAAGTACCTAATAACATGTTTTTTTTTCTTTAAAGTTGTTTTAAAAAAAAAAGGGCAGTTAGGAAGTAAGTTTGAGAGTTTGACTACCTATACAGTGTGTCCCAAAAAGTTTTATACAAATGGAGAAAAACTTTATAATATAATATAATATATATAATAACAATTTCAATGAACATTTTGCTCTCCACTACAGTTTGAACGTATTTTACTCTCACTCCAAATCATAATTTTGATTTTCCCTGTATTCCAGCCAATGTTTTAAAAATTTTGTACTTGATTATGGATCTACAAGTCATGCAGAGCTTTTTATCAAGAATATTTTTTTTTGTGAAATGTAAGATAAACTTTTTCTCCATTTGTATAAAACTTTTTGGGACACACTGTATATGTTAATTTAACTTCTGTAACTCAATTAGGTACAGCTCAGAATGCATTATAAAAAAGGCATGAAATCAATTTTACCTGGGCAATTATCTCCGCATTTCAAGCAAGGGGCACCTGCTCCAGCTTCGTGTCCCAGTCTTGCTTTTACCCTATTTTCCCTTTTAGCTTCAAGTTCTTGTAGCCAATTTGGCGTTTCAGAAACCACAATTTCACTACTCATTTTAAAATAATATAAATATCACACCCAATAATTTCCTTTACATTTCGTTATCAACAAGTGGTTGGATGAGTAATTTGTATTTGTTGACGTTATTATCGGTGTCGTCATTGGCCTCTGGCCTTGTGTCTGGCCTGACTCATGCTTGGTCTTCTTTCTTTATCTCTGTTCCTCTAACTGATAGATATGCAACTCAATATTCAATAGAAAAGTCTCAAACGTGGTCTCAAACCATAGATATGTTACGTGTTACGTTGAATGTACACTCTTGGAAAATGTACACTTTTATCGTAAAATGTGTACATTTCCCAAAAATTCAGGTATTATATATGTGAACTGAATATAATGTATATGTACATTTCCCGGCAAATGTGTACTCTTGCCTTCACGTTTTGGTAAATGTATACTTTTACCTTCATGTTTTAAGAAAAGTTGGAATACAAATAAATTGAAAATGTTGCAGTAAAAAAATATTTATAGTAAATATATTTCTTTCCCAACGCTGCAACAGAGCTGGTGTATTCTTTGATTAGGCGAAGAAAAGCCATTGGCAGAGAGCTATATGAAAGGTTCAGTCTCCACATTAAGAGACTTTTTTAAAAGAGTCAGGCTGAAGAATGTAATCTAGAGTTTAGAGGACTACAATAGATCTGAAAAGGTCGCAGAGGAATAGGCCAGAAAGCCACTTCACAAAATCTATCTATCTATCTAAGTTTAAGAGTGTGAGACCATAGAAATGCTGTCCATACTTTGAAGTCATGAGGGAGGTATTTTTGGGTCGGAGTGCAACATGAAATTCAAGATTAATTTTCTCATTTCGAGGGCTACACGGCAGTACCTCGTAAGTTTTATGATACTCGGTTATTTAATTATTTCGCTTTAAAATGTGTGTCGCCACCTATCTCGCACTACATTGCTCAGAACGAAAAACTTTCAACAAAATCATATTCTAAAATATCGATTCTAAGTACTTGGACATAACCACAGATTATAAAGAGAACAGATACGAATCCCGGTAAAACATCAAAAGATTTTCAGCTCCGTCGTCAATGACCTTGGACCTTTAACTCGGTATGGCCGCGATGTTGCCAGTTTAAAATATTCTCTGAATTTCTTACCAAATTGCAGTGTTGACTCGGGGACAATAACAATTTCTAGTGCTGGATCTAGTTTTTTTGGAAGTTTCCACTAAATCTTCAAAACTGCGCCATGAATTAAAACAATAATCATAATCGAATATATATGTATGTATTTATTTAATATCTATATGTACATTCCTATGATTTGTTATAAATAGCCATTACTCTCGGGAGATTAATTAATAAATACATTTTTAGATAACACAAATTATTACAAAAATCAACCAAATTTTTAAGTACAAATAATTCTTAATTTATTCATTATCAAAGTGAATACAATATATACACCAATGGAAGGGAGAATTTCGATAATAATTTGTGGCACCAAATTTAATATCAAAAACTTTAAAATTTCTTATATCATAGGTCGCGATATTAAATTACATACTCTCATCCTTTGGAAATCGAAAGAACTTTATTTTTCTTTCCGAATAAAATTTTTTTGGACAGTCTCTGTATGAAGAATACACTCCGCCGTGATGTTTATTCATTTTATAGTCTAGACCACTATATTTTTATAGTTAATATTACCACAACGCACAATCGATTAGTCAAATAACACAATTAATATCGCCGATTGAACACCTTCAAACAATGAAGCAAACAAAAATGAATTTTGAGCACAGATTACAAGTGATTTTGAGCATGTTTTGACGTTTTGAATAGGTTAGGTAAGGTTAGTCGTCACCGTTATTGTGCATGGTTGCCAAGGATATGGTTTGTGAAAATAGTATATTATATACCGCGGGACTGAAGTAGTACATTTAATCCTGAAGGTAAAGTTTATGGCCCGACCGCAGGGAGGGCCATAATTTACCTGAAGGATTAAATGTACTTCAGTCGCAAGGTATATACGATATTTTTCGTACTTCCGGTATGATTTTATTAATTATTTCAATAATTTCAATCAGTTTTTTCTCTCTTCAACTCATTTAATAAACTGTCTTTAAAATAAGTTACCATAGTAACATTGCGTTGTGACAGTTATAATTTAGAAACATTGTCATTACTAGTGTCATTGTAAAGAAACATTGTTATTGATAATTATTGGTATCATGAGTGAAGAAGGTGTATATTAATTTGAATATTAACGTTAATTACCATTCTAATTAATTATATTTTTCAATAAAATATCCCTTAAATTCGTTTGTTTGTGATTTAATCGTTCCGGGAGTTTCGTCAATATTTAATCCCGGAGGGATTAAATGTGACACTTTAGTACCTGTCACAAGGGAGTGAAGTTGTCACTTTAGGCCCGGAAGTACGAAAAAGTATATATTTATGGTATGATTTTTATACATTATAATCTTTTTAATTGTATAATTCTTTTAATGTTAATAAAATTGATTCAAAACAAGTAATTATCGAATATTTGTATCTGTGTAACTATCAAACTTGAAAAAAATGCTTATCAAATATTTGACCTATGATCGTAAATTGAAGGAAATATTATGCAAATTGACAAACCTGCTGAGAAATTTCGCGAAGCAGCCCGGACGGAGTCGACATAAGACGATAGGCATTTAAATGGGTATGTCCACCCATCTCTCTCTCATTTTACTGTTCTCTGTCAAGCTTTCGTATCTGTTCTCCTATAACTTTTAAACACTTAGTACAATACATGATTTGTTACTTACGAGGTACAGCCGTGTGACCCTCGATTTATAAATTAACGAATGTTTCCAATTTTTTTCGCTATGTGGAGGCCAATCTATCAAGATTCATCATTAAAAAAATTGATTTTTCTCTTTACTCGTAAAATCTCAAAGATACTGTCACAATTAAACTTGAGACTCTATTTAAACCAACTTGTTTAGTGCGAACACATCAAATAAAATTGAGGTAAAAATAATTCAGGTAGTAATTAAAAAAAATTTATTTCCAACAAATACAACGTCAAATTAACCAATTCGTAAGGATACATAAACTAATCTTTTTCATAAACACATGTAATAAAATCACTTTTCACATCATACGGTGTGTTTCAATAATAATGAACAATCCACGCAAAATATATTGTAATAATTGAAATTAACGTTAACTTAATTCTTCACCCACACAGTAGCTCTAATCCTGTAGAAAAGAAATTGGACAAAATTAAAATTCTAATAAAACACGCTGTATGGAGTGACACTCAAAAGCCTTTGCGATGCTTAATTTTCAACCAGTAATGCAGGAACTAAGAATATCAACTTTTGTAGACGTCACCAAATTACATTAATTAAAATACATAATATGCTGTTGTAATTTCAAACAGATTTAGATGAAATTAATTCTAATTACCAATGATAATATAGTTAACACATTCACTGCCAGCACCGCCTTAGGGGCGTTCGGCATATTTCGATAAAAACACCGAGACCGCCGCAGAGGCGTTCTTGTACAGTTCTAATAGAACGGCAGAGATATTTATCCGGTCAGTGAGGATTGGTAAGCCGTGTGAGAAGTTTGTTTTGTTAAGTGCAGAACCTGTCGGGCTTGGTTTTAAAAGATCGTATTCGGTGACTAGCTTAGAGGATTTTTATCACAATATGTAAAGTTTTCGTGTATACAGCGTGTCCACGAATGGGAGTATTTTTAAATATTAATTTAGTGAAAAATGTTATTCTTGATGAAAAGTTATGCTTGTTCTGAAACCCTATAAAATCAAATAAAATTCAAGTTTTTCAAAACCCGTCTCAGTTTATGGCCAGTTTTATGAAAACCTGGAGTCTGACTTTTGACATTTCTTCACATATTGGCTAATATCTCGGGAACCTTAAGGTTTGCAAGGTTCTAGTCTACGCCACTCGATTCAGAATTGAATTTTCTATAAAAAGAAGGAAGTTTAAAAATTTTCAGTCTTCGCGAATTAGTATAAGTTCGGTTCAAAACCTGAAAAATCTAAAATCCCTATATAAGAGTTTTCGATGTGGAAAATTCTTCTTTTTATAGAAAATTCAATTTCGAATCGAATGGCGTAGACTAAAGCCTTGCAAACCTTAAGGATCCCGAGATATTAGCCAATATGTGAAGAAATGTCAAAAAGTCAGACTCCAGGTTTTCATAAAACTGGCCATAAAATGAGACTGGTTTTGAAAAGCTTGAATTTTATTTCATTTTATGGGGTTTCAGAACAAGCAAAACTTTTTATCAAGAATAACATTTTTCACTAAATTCATATTTAAAAAATTTTCACCTATAGGATACTCCATCAGTGGATACACTGTATTTGTTTTTTATAATATTGATTCTTACCATGTCTATTTTTTACTTTTTTAATGTATTTACAACAAAAATAATTCAATAATCTAATAAACAAACAAAAATATGACGTTGACCGCCTGAGAGGCGTTGATTGGCACACAGTGATTGTAAATAGGTGGTACACGGTCAATCGTCACTTTGTGCCCCTGGCAGTGAATGTGTTAAAAATGTATCTATAAAATGGATTTTATAAATTGAAGATATGAATTTCAAAGTTTATGCCAAAAAGGAAAAATTGATTCAAAATATCTGTTTTAGTTAAACACTGGGAAAATTGTGAATAAAAGTAAATACCAAATTTAAATATTTAGGTAATTTTTAAATATTGGATGCTAACTTTTAATTTATCAACTTAATTTATTATTAAGTTTATTATCACCAAACTTACCAGAAAATATATTTATTTCATATGAAAAATGGTATATCAATGTCTATCATTTATAAGCTTGTTTGGAATTATCACAGCACTATCACCAGGATGCTAATGTTATTAGAACTATAGCCAGCTTTACAGTTCGTAATTCTTGCAACATGCAATATTCTTGCACAAAATCCATCTATATTGAAAATTGCATATTGCAATACTTGTGAAATGTAAAACGATTGTCAATAGTTGCAGTAAGACCTTGCAAGGTCAAAATATTACAGCAATACATTTACAAGAGGAATAGCAAAGTGTAAAGCAGACTTATTGAATTGTTCGATAAAATGTCTTTAAACAACCAGACCACACAATTTTGTGTTACATTTTGATACAATACACGCTCGTTCTAAACTAAAATTGTACAATTAAACAATTAGGAATCATCTTCGCCGAGTAATTTATTCAGTTCAATTAGTCTCTGTTTTCTTGTTTCTGTGTCTAATGTTTTCAATAGCTCTTCTTTTTCTTTTTTCAAGCCTAATCTGTTGATGTGATTTAATTTACTAAATTCCCATGATCCCGTTCCATCAAATTGTAGAATGTGAGTGTGGAATTTCCTAAAAATTAAATTGTTTATTAAAATTCAATGATTGCTGATTTGAATGGGAAGTGAGATCAAGAAATTTTGTCAAAAGTGACATTTTAAAACTTCGAAGAAACCTCGTGTGAAAAGTAAAGTGAATTACGTAGAGATCTAAGTATACCTTGTTTTCAAACTGGGAGGAGCATTTTAAGAAACCTCACTTACACCTCTAAAAGTTACTAGATTAAGAGGGTGGTTATCAGGTAGGTTATCATAAGTAATTTATGTCAAATTGGATGATATAAATATGTACAAAAAAGCTACTGTATGTTTAAATTATTCTCTATTCACATTTGAGCACGAACTAGAAGTCAACAGAAGTATTCCAGTAAATAAAGGAAAAAAGTTAACATTAATTACGCCCTATTTTCATCTTCCGGTTGGAAGTTGCATTTGGTACCTCATTGAACATGAGACAAAGTTCTGCATGAAAACGCGTGCGAGGGCGGAGAAAATGGCCCCAAAAGACCAGAAAAATAGGTTTTCAGTTAATATCTCCTAAAATATGGCAGTAAGAGATTTTTGGTTCAGATAAAAATTAAAGTTCAGTTAATTTTCTACAAAAATAGTCCCCATGATTTTTCTCGAAAATTTGACCGGTTTCGAGAAAAACGGCACCAAGCGCACCTCGAATAATGAGCTTCTGTGCTGTATGCCGGAGAGCACAGTCCGTGTATTTACACATCAGCGGGGGACAAATTATTCAATAACTTTGTGAAAAATGCATATTTTCTCATGATTCAAAATTCATGTGAAAGAGGAATTCTGCTGCTATCATACCCTGTGAATTGAGTCACGCTTGACTCTTTTGGCCATATCGGAACACGGGTCAAACTTTCTGCTCCCGGGCAATTTTGACCTCGCCAGGAATTTGTTCCTATTTTTTTGTATTGCACTAATTTACTCAAATTTTTTTTGATTATGGGTCCTTATAAGGTCCCTTGTCATCCCTGAAATTTGTATACCCTAATTTTTTTTTAATTTTCATTTAATCGTTGTTTATTGAATCCCAAATTTTTGCTGTTTTTGGATCGCGGAGAAATTTTGTGAACAACCATCAATTAAAAATTTATACATAATCCGATTGGTCTCTATGATACATCATTTGAAAGCTAAGAATGTCTACCTTTCGATTGTGCAATTACTTTTTTTGACGAAGTCGTCCATTTTTCAATAAAATTAGAAAACGCGGGCTCAAGGAAAAAACGTACTTTTTTTTGGTGTTTTTTTTTCCTGCTTTTTATTTCTAACATTTTAACACCTTAACTAGTGTAACGGGGGAATTCCCACCTTTCCATCGATGTATATAAGTCATACCTTTGATACCCCGGGGAAAAACCAGTATATCTAAATGTATACGCTATAATTTATTACTCTCGTTCCTCCGTCGTTCGCCGCGCGTGTGCTCTACGTGGCGCTCGTGTCGTCTGCTCATCTATTTGTGGTTCGTGTGAGTCACGCCAGTGTTCGAATTATAAAGACAGCGATAATATGTTATCCCAAGAGGTAGGATTAGAGGAAACTGTAGACTCAGAAGAAGTTGTTGACGGGGTAGAGCTAGAGGGAGCTCTAGACCCAGAAGAAGTTCTTGACCAAGAATCAGATGATGACTGGTGACGAACAGATTTATGTCATAATTGCAATGTATTTTTATATACTTTTTTCATCAATTCACGGAAAATTAACCCGCGAATCTTTTGTACTTTTGTTAAAAATGTTCTATGTAATATTTTAGTCTATAATGTATTATTCTTGTATCATTATATTGGGTTCTCCCGTTGATAAATAAATGAAATAATATAAATTTTTCCATAATAAATGAAACATGGAGAACGTTTATTACTCGTTATTCCAAAAACCTCAATCAGTCTGGTTGCAAAAAAATTTGCGGAGAATCTGCAAGAAATTGTTGCTCAGTATTATGGGTAAATATTCTTCACTCTTGAAGCATTTTCAGTTTTCCTTACCAAAAGCCTAATGAACTTCAGTTTTTTGCCACATGTGCCAAGCTGATTGTTGCTAGATTCAGGTCCACTGGTGAGGTCCATCTCGCTAGAATTAATCTTATAGCCCGTTTTCCTAATAAGTATATCTTGAGGCCTCATCTGAGAGGTAAACAAGACCCTCGGAAACATAAATATCCATCAAAAGTGTCTGGTTACAGGGTTTCTCATTTATGGCACCGAGGATTTTCCCAATTTGTAAAATGTGGTGGCGCCATCTACAATTGGTTTCCACAATCCAAAACATTGAAAATAATGGATTTCAACACACCCCAGCTCAAATTTTGTACAAAACTTGCATATTTCACAAGTCTCAAAATTTCCGGTATTTCAACCCGATTTTTTTGCAGATAATATTAATGTTGCGAAAAAAATCATGAGGACCATTTTTGTAGAAAATAACCTGAACTTCAATTTTTAACTGAACCGAAAATCTCTAACTGCCATATTTTAGGAGATATTGGCTGAAAACCTATTTTCCTGGTCTTTTGGGGCCATTTTCTCCGCCCTCGCACGCGTTTTCATGCAGAACTTTGTCTCATGTTTAATGATGTACCAAATGCAACTTCCAACCGGAAGATGAAAACAGGGCGTCATTAATGTTAACTTTGCCTTTTTTTCCTCCTTCATTTACTGGACTAAAGTTTTGATATCGAGAAATACCATAATAATGCACTGCGATGTGAGTAAAACTTGATGTAGAAATATTTACAATAATAAAATTTTACTTGGAAATTTATATTATTAACAAGAAAAAACAAGCATAGATTTTGTTTATCAAACTGAATAAATAATCAAAACAGCACTTCACTTAGTT
>CAJUYG010001967.1:25633-44648 GCA_910591675.1 Galerucella calmariensis
GTCCAATCTTTAACTTCGTGGAACGAATCTCTTTCAACTATATGATCCAAATGTACCATGGTCATTATTTTCAACAAATGTTCTTCTGTGATTCCTTTTTTATCCATATCTTCACTGGTATCCGGATAAATTACTTGGTCCCTTAAATTACCTACAATGGGAGACAAAGTTAGCGCCAGCAACGTTTAACAAAATAGCATTGGAACCAATAATTGACTGAGCTCACCTATCACCAAATAAGGCCTTTGAGGAATATAGAACATGGAATTGTTAGGTGTTTGAAGTTCACCTCCATAAATAGGCCATAATCCGCTCAATATTCTAAACAAACTAGATTTACCACAGCCATTTGGACCAGTTATTAATAAATGTTGACCAGGTGCCAACGAAAAACTCAAAGATGGGCATACAACGTCACAATTTGGAGTAACTATAGGAACATTTTTTAATGTGAGCTCGTTGTTAGTCGATTGGATAATTTTACCTGAAATTATAAGCATAATATTGAGTTGTCTCATTTAATTAATATTAGTAAGAATTTTTTAGGTAAAATATAATTTTATATTTTTTTAACTCTTTTTTTTTATTGAAGTTAAGACACAGAGATTTATTTTTTTTATTCCAATGCATAATTACAATATAATTAGTAATTTTTTAACGGTCTCAACATATAAATAATTTTTTGTAAGTAATATAGTTTAATTATACCGGGTGTTTTAAAATGACACTTTCAACGTTTGTAGATACCTCTCGTGAAATTGGACAAAATGATATAAGGATTAAGGGGTCCAGCACATTTACTTTTCGAAATACAGAGTGTTAAAATTTTAAAAAATTAAATGTTTTAATTCGATAAATTTGAAATCTATGAATGAATTGATTTGACTTTTGACAGGTTGTTTTTAAATGTAAAAAGGCATATTTTGATGAAAAAATATTTTTCAATTTTCGATCTAGTGGTGTAGATTTGGAAAAATGTTTTGAACCAGATTTTATTCAATTTTGTATTCCTCAATTGTTTTCACGTGAAAAACGAATAACCTTTACATATCATAAAATTTATAGTTTTCAAGATATTTCATGATTTCATGAAGTCTGCAAGATCACTTTTTAATAATTAATTTTTTTTTTAATTCCTTGTTTTTTTTTTCAATAACTACCAAGTACTCATGGTTGGAATATGTAACAGGAACTAATTTATGAAACAGCAATGCATCTAAAACATTGGGAGAAGATTGTTGAAAATATTTGTCCAAACTTGTGATTTTCTTTGGAAAAAAATGGAAAGAATCCATGCAGCTACTGCAATTATTTCCAGCAATCGCCAGTCTTTCCAAGGTATGCGATTTTCGATGAGAAAACGCAAATTATGTATAAATGTAAATGGACAAACTTTTGAACATCTTTTATAATTTGTTGGTTGTTTAATTCTTTTATCAATAAAATCACAAGTTTAGACAAATATTTTCAACAATCTTCTCCGAATGTTTTAGATGCATTGCTGTTTCATAAATTAGTTCCTGTTAATATTCCAACCATAAGTACTTGGTAGTTATTGAAAAAAAAACAAGAACATTTTTTTTAAATTAATTATTAAAAAGTGATCTTGCAGACTTCATGAAATCATTAAATATCTCGAAAACTACAAATTTTTTGATATGTAAAGGTTATTCGTTTTTCACGTGAAAACCATTGAGGAATACAAAATTGAATGAAAATTGCTTCAAAAGTCAGTGGCGTAAAAAATGGGAGGGGAAAGGTAACATATTCTTCTAAATGTACACCACTGGATCAAAAATTGAAAAATATTTTTCCATCAAAATATGCCCTTTTACATTTAAAAATAACCTGCCAAATATCAAATCAATTTATTCATCCATTTCAAAGTTATCAAATTAAAACATTCAATTTTTCAAAACTTTAACACCCTGTAATTCGAACAGTAAAGAGGCTGGATCCCTCAATCCTCATATAATTTTGTCCAATTTTACGAGAGGTATCTACATGCAAACGTTGTAAAAGTCATTTGAAAACACCCTGTATATTGTCAAGTTTAAAATGCTTCGGTTTTAAAAAAATATTATGTACTTTTTTTTTGCAGGAAGCTGTATACTTTCTTACCTTTAGCAACAGGTTGATCGCCGTTAAACTCAATCTCGAAATCAGCAAACTTCTCTTTTTTGGCAACGAGTGTTTTGTGATAGATCCCATTACTAGCTTCTTCTAAAACTTCAAACATATTCGCTACTCTTGCAGTATGCCCGGCTAATTCAACGATATGCTTATAACTACTCATCAAACGTTCGACGGCATCTGAGCCGGTAATCAGAAGATTTTTGGAAGTGGTGAAGTAATGAGTTCTTTCAGAGACGCTATCTTCAATTTGACCAACTGACGTTTCAATAGTTTCTGATTCATCGCCTTGGTTGGACGAAAAGTCGGGGATGGAAAGAAGACTCTTCTTGGTAATGTGACGTCTGTTATTGGAAGCTAGGAGAATAGGCAAGGACACAACTATTATACCTGAAACAAAAATTATGAAATTAAATAAAACATAAAAATTCGAAAATTGAATAGATGAGACTTTTACTTGAAGTAGATCCATTACTAAATGATGAAACGAAACAGTTGGATTTGTTAAAATTTTCAAAATTAAACAAATCAGGAGTTTATGAATTAAAATATGGTAATGAAAACTGTCATAAAATTTATATACGTAGAACTAGAATTTTAGAACACAAACGTAGCTATGACAACCAACAATCAGATTCCAACTACCCAAATTATTTATTAGCAAACCAACACACTTTCGATTCAAACTTTGAAATTTTGCATATAGGACATAAATCCCCCCAATTTAATATTTTAGAAGCTCTTGAGATAAATAAAAACAAACATTCACTTTTTGACGACCAAATAGATATCAACAATCCTCCCTTATTCAACCTTTTTACCTAGAAAGATTGCGGTAAGATTGTTGTGAATGAATTTCCAAGTAACCTTGTTAAATACTTTAGTTAATCCCATATTTAGACACTTTTTGCTTTTTATTTCCATGTAAATAGATTATGTTATCAGTGGCGGCTCCTCGAAGGACGCTTAGGAGGCACAGCCTCCTCAACAATTTATCCAGCAAATAGCACCAGAAATATTTTGTTGATTATTCTTCATTTTATTTCCCGTTTATCTAAAATTTTTCGATTCCACAACTAATTTCCCGATTTCACTACTTATTTTAGTATCTGACAACAGTGCCCTGAGGCTAGATTCCACAAACATCTCTCTCGAAACACGTGTTGCTCTAAACAGTTGCCGTTTTTTCTAAGAGTCCAATTGCTAATACCGTTAAAAAGAGCGGAAATAGCAACACTCTCGGTAGGCTAGCCTCTGGAATAGCTTCTAGCGGTTGCGATGATATACGAACCAAAACGAACTACGGAATACAGAATACTAGCGTGGGTTCGTGCGTGCTTGTTTTGTTTTAGATGATTAGCGGGAATAATTAAGTTTTGTTTTTTCTTGATATTTTTAAATTAATATTTGAACAAACAGATGTTATCTTTTAAATTTTACATCATAAATTCACTGATATAATTTATTCAAGAGAGCGTTTCAGTGTTTGAAGTATCTCATTGATAAAATTTCAAGTTTCCGTAATACAGAATTGCATTTTAATATTTTATTTGAAAATTTTTCAACTGATGACGCTTCTCTCGTGAAAAGGAGGAGAACATATAACTAAAATTAAAAATCCTTTAATTAATTTTTAAGGGGAATCTATCGGCAGCGATTTGACAAAATATCTAAGTATTTTTGGCAAAGAATTTTGAAGTAATGGATGTATTGAAAATTAAGAAAAAAATATATTATGTAGATTAATGTTGAACTTAGAGTTCTCATTGAATAAAAACTTTGAAATGCTAACCAAATTTTGTTGAAAAAAATATGAAAAATACACATATTAAGCAAAGTTTAAGCCCTTGTAAAGAATTAAAAAATATGGATTGAATGGAAAAACTAATTTATAAGGGGTCTAATTTGAAGCTTTATGAATACTATATAAAAATCTCAGAATCCTCAAATTACTTATGACCGTACAATTCCTTATTGAAATTCGGTTGCTACCACTAAAATATCGGATAAAAATCCATCTCTCGCTTTTCTATCCTTCTATGACAGACTTTGTCTCTCTGCTTCGGTAGTCGCGTGCCGTTCCATTGTTGATACAACGCTCGCCGGTATCGGCAGTCTCCCAGTTCAGTACTGACGAAGCTTATAGAGTAGTACGTGAACCAAAATCCGCTTGGACCGCTTGGCTACCTACATGTTGCGGAGCTTTCATAATTCTAATAAAATTTTCGTTATGTGAACTTAAACGTGAGGACGTAGTGAAACAAAAAAATATACAAAGCATAATTGTGCAAGGTCGAATTTGGTAGATGCCCCTTAAGAGATAAATTTCATTAAATTGAACATACTCTCTACTTCAATTTAAAAAGTTTTCATTATTTTTATATGTTTTAATATGTTTAAGGTTTTCTCATGAGAAAACATACATAGTTCCTAACTTTCTTTTCTCCTACTCTTAAGTTAGTTTGAGGTTTTTTCATCCCACAATTTTATTAAATATTTTCACTTCGTTAAAAAGTACTACTTCATGGACTAATGATAATGATGTTCTTAACCTTCCAGTTGTGAAATTTCATACAGGTAACTTTTATAATTTGTTATATTTATAAACATTTAAAATATTGAAATTTCTTATAACTTTTGTCATTATAGTAGAGATTCATTATTTTAGATTAATTTTCTCTATTAATTTTTAACTTGATTGTAAAATATTATTTGATCGCAGCTTTGTTACATCAATTTTATTGCCTCTTTAGATCTTTACAATGAGATACCATTTTCTATTTGTTATAGTCTGATGATGGTAATTGTTACCGAAACTAGTTGCAATTTTTGAGTCCCAACGGTCATTAAATATATTGTGGTTTGACTTTGAGTTTCATTGAACCCTTTATTTATATTTTTATGTTCAGTTTCCTCTCTTAAAAAGTTCACGAGCCGCCACTGAATATTATTGAGAATATCGTAAAATTCAGTATTAAGGCACTGTATAAATTAAAAATTTTCCATTATACCTCCATTCATTTGAGAAAGCGTTTTAGCGAAACGCGTCACAACTTCAATTTTAATATAATGTAGATTTTAACAAATCAAATTGTTCCATTTCATCACATAAAAATTCCTTTTACTTGGTTTAAATCAATGTTTATCATTCATTAGATACGGTTTTTCCGGATAAAATAGTTCAAACGATTTGAATTTTATCTGGAGTATGTTAGTTTATATTATCTATAAAATATTGCTGATTCGTGTTACTAATATCAACTTAAACAAAGGATGATATAAAAAAATTCTCGCAAAGATTATCTTATCATTATTTCACACAATCCGCACGTTCCTATGAAATTAATGAAAGCAGATAACGAAGATACAAAATTCGAGATAGACACAACGCTTTTGAAGTGCTGTAGAATATTTATATTTTATCATACTGCCCAGTCTCGTATTTTGGAATTGCTGAGTAAGAAAATATGTTTTAGTTGAAGGAAAAATATAATTAATGTGAATGAGTACTAAGTATCAAAAGGTTAATTATTGTTACGAGGTCGCTTGTAGAGATCGGATTTAATGCAAATTGACTTTTTCACCTGATAAATTAACTCCAATGTTAAAATGTCATATACCTGGAAATGTTATTGTCACTTTGACATCGATAAAAAAGGTGCATCCTTTTTTATCGCGATAAAAACTCCTCTTCCTCAATATCTAGTAGGCGGACGTCACTTTTATACAATGACAATGAGTCGCAAGTTTGGTTAGTAAATATAATTATTGTTGTTGTTCATCCATATATTCTTTCGTTAATTTATCTTGCCAAAAAACACTCGAGCTATTCTTTTATCAGATAAATTTCTCTTCAACTCAAAGTTTTGCCAATCACTAAATTTTCTCGAAAAACTGACATTAGATAAAATCGCTCCACCTTCGGTGTCGCGATTTTATCTGTCAGTTTTTCTCGTAAAATTAGTGATTGGCAAAACCGTTTCGTTGCAAAGAGAAATTTATCCGATAAAAAAAAAGCTCTTGTGTTTTTACTGTTGATAAAATTTTAATAAACGCAAACATTTGGTGCACAGGTACCTTTAGTGCAGTAACTGAACACCTGAAAATATCGATAGCTCCTGAAAAATCGCAAGAGATATTTCTGAGATCTTTCAAGACCTCCTAATATTCCATTATAAAAAAAATTAGAATAAAAGACTCTCTTATAAAAAAATATGAACAAATTAAATAATCTCAAAATCTTATGGAAAAAAACTTTGACCGCTTTTTAAAATATTTTTGTCAAGTACGAACGAGCTGCAAGTCACATGGAATGATATATAGCTACGGGTCTTCCCATTGCTCTAAGTCTATACTTTTCAAAATAGTTTTAAAATTCAAAATCGACAAAAATTATCGTATGAAAAAATTAAAATTGCAATTGCGATAAAACTAACCGTCGCTTGGGGTCTGCTCTTCGCGAATATAAAGGGCATACCAAGAACTTCTTTTGTACCAAGTTTCAGCTCTTGCAATTGGAAAATGACGAAGATATGAATTTTCAAAAAAAAATGACTCATTTTCCGTTTTTTCCTGATTTTCTCGGTTCCTAATTATCCGATTGACTCGTTCGACCTCTCATTTTGTTCCTATTTTAATTATAAACAATTTATCCTTACATACTATTGAGATTGCTTCAGTATGTTTTACACTATATGAAAAAAAACAAAAAATAAGGTTTTTTCGTTTTAAATGTTTATAACAAATGACTGAACAACATTCGCTTGTCCAAAACATATCAAAATGATACTACGCAATGTCTTTTATATGACATGGACAGAATTTAAGCGTATCTTCACTTTTAATACCATAGCATAACATGCTTACGCTTCGCTGACGCGACGATACACGGGCATTGGGCCTTAATTATAATTATTCCAGTAAATAAAGGAAAAAAGTTAACATTAATTACGCCCTATTTTCATCTTCCGGTTGGAAGTTGCATTTGGTACCTCATTAAACATGAGATAAAGTTCTGTATAAAAACGCGTGCGAGGGCGGAGAAAATGGCCCCAAAAGACAAGAAGAATAGGTTTTCAGTCAATATCTCCTAAAATATGGCAGTTAAAGATTTTTGGTTTAGATAAAAATTAAAGTTCAGTTAATTTTCTACAAAAATGGTCACTATGATTTTTCTCGAAAATTTGACCGGTTTCGAGAAAAACGGCACCAAGCGCACCTCGAATAATGAGCTTCTGTGCTGTATGCCGGAGAGCACAGTCCGTGTATTTACACATCAGCGGGGGGACAAATTATTCAATAACTTTGTGAAAAATGCATATTTTCTCATGATTCAAAATTCATGTGAAAGAGGAATTCTGCTGCTATCATACCCTGTGAATTGAGTCACGCTTGACTCTTTTGGCCATATCGGAACACGGGTCAAACTTTCTGCTCCCGGGCAATTTTGACCTCGCCAGGAATTTGTTCCTATTTTTTTGTATTGCACTAATTTACTCAAATTTTTTTTGATTATGGGTCCTTATAAGGTCCCTTGTCATCCCTGAAATTTGTATACCCTAATTTTTTTTTAATTTTAATTTAATCGTTGTTTATTGAATCCCAAATTTTTGCTGTTTTTGGATCGCGGGGAAATTTTGTGAACCACCATCAATTAAAGATTTATACATAATCCGATTGGTCTCTATAATACATTATTTGAAAACTAAGAATGTTTACCTTTCGATTGTGTAATTACTTTTTTTGACGAAGTCGTCCATTTTTCAATAAAATTAGAAAACGCGGGCTCAAGGAAAAAACGTACTTTTTTTTGGTGGTTTTTTTCTCCCTGCTTTTTATTTCTCATTTTAACACCTTAACTAGTGTAACGGGGGAATTCCCACCTTTCCATCGATGTATATAAGTCATACCTTTGATACCCCGGGGAAAAACCAGTATATCTAAATGTATACGCTATAATTTATTACTTTCGTTCCTCCGTCGTTCGCCGCGCGTGTGCTCTACGTGGCGCTCGTGTCGTCTGCTCATCTGTTTGTGGTTCGTGTGAGTCACGCCAGTGTTCGAATTATAAAGACAGCGATGATATGTTATCCCAAGAGGTAGAATTAGAGGAAACTGTAGACTCAGAAGAAGTTGTTGACGGGGTAGAGCTAGAGGGAGCTCTAGACCCAGAAGAAGTTCTTGACCAAGAATCAGATGATGACTGGTAACGAACAGATTTATGTCATAATTGCAATGTATTTTTATATACTTTTTTCATCAATTCACGGACAATTAACCAGCGAATCTCTTGTACTCTTGTTAAAAATTTTCTATGCAATATTTAAGTCTATAATGTATTATTCTTGTATCATTATATTGGGTTCTCCCGTTGATAAATAAATAAATAAATAAAAAAAAATATATTTTTGTATAATAAATAAAACATGGAGAACGTTTATAACTCGTTATTCCAAAAACCTCAATCAGTCTGGTTGCAAAAAAATTTGCAAAAATTTGCGGAGAATCTGCAAGAAATTGTTGCTGAGTATTATGGGTAAATATTCTTCACTCTTGAGGCATTTTCAGTTTTCCTTACCAAAAGCCTAATGAACTTCAGTTTTTTGCCACATGTGCAAAGCTGATTGTTGCTAGATTCAGGTCCACTGGTGAGGTCCATCTCGCTAGAATTAATCTTATAGCCCGTTTTCCCAATAGGTATATCTTGAGGCCTCATCTGAGAGGAAAACAAGACCCTCGGAAACATAAATATCCATCAAAAGTGTCTGGTTACAGGGTTTCTCATTTATGGCACCGAGAATTTTCCCAATTTGTAAAATGTGGTGGCGCCATCTACAATTGGTTTCCACAATCCAAAACATTGAAAATAATGGATTTCCAACACCCCCAGCTCAAATTTTCTACAAAACTAAATATTTCACAAGCCTCAAAATTTCCGTTATTTCAACCCGATTTTTTTGCAGAAAATATTAATGTTGCGAAAAAAATCATGAGGACCATTTTTGTAGAAAATGACCTGAACTTCAATTTTTATCTGAACCGAAAATCTCTAACTGCCATATTTTAGGAGATATTGGCTGAAAACCTATTTTCCTTGTCTTTTGGGGCCATTTTCTCCGCTCTCGCACGCGTTTTCATGCAGAACTTTGTCCCATGTTTAATGATGTACCAAATGCAACTTCCAACCGGAAGATGAAAACAGGGCGTCATTAATGTTAACTTTGCCTTTTTTTCCTCCTTCATTTACTGGACTAAATGTCGCTCATAATGAGTGAGAATAACTTATATTATTCACGAAGCGATTCATTATGAATGAATTATTTCTTGCTTTTTTTTAAGTGCTGTTTCAATTAATTTAATTTATGTACAAACCTTAGAGTTTGTTGCGAGAAAAAATTTACAATGTTAATTTTACAGTTTATAATTTTAGTCAAACAAGATATAAGAAAATTTAAATAATTTTATAGTATACCCATATTTAATTAGTCAATTTTGATCTCACGACAGATTCGATTTTCGTTGGGTGTTTAGAATAATCATTCGTATTGACGTCATTTGATTATTTCAAGGTCAGTATATGTATACAAAGACCTAAGAACTGAAGCTAAATAACGACAATTCAAAGTTGATGACGTCGTTTTTATACGGTAAAAATTAAATTTATATTATTTAATTGGATAGAAAGTTGAGTAATACCAGGTAGCGTTAATTTAACTTGCAAAAAAATAGTTCAACTAATTGGTTGCTAACAAATCTAAGAAACCGAATTGAAAAAATTTATGAGTAGGTTCCTACATTTCTTGAAATAGTTGCAGTCCAAGATCCCAGAGCAATAAGACATAACTTATTTTCAAATAGATGAAATGTTTGGTTCTCAATAGCATCTCGTGTGCTTTGAATACCTGTGTGTTTGTGGAGACCTGGGCGGGTATCAGGTGAGAAAGGTAACTAAAAATAAGAGTTACTTTACTTAAATTTGTATGTCTGTTTTTTATATAATATGTTTTATAGAATAATATTCTAAAGTAGTATCATAAGTATCAGACACTTTCCATGGACCCAAAACTTTTGTCAGACGCTTTAAAGCTCCACAAAAAAAAGTAATTTATTTATTTTTACATGTCTGACTTTCAAAGATGTTATCAAGGCAACTATAACTAAGTTATATTTCGTTAGTCAGACCAATTGTAATGACCGAACAGCCCCTAAACATAAAAATTATCAGCCGGGAGTGCGAGAGCACTATGAATGCGTTTTGAAGCGAGTGAGACGTCTATAGTAACTGGGTTCCCCTTCCCGCACAACCTATATTATTCAGTATAGTTCAGATCTGTTGGAGCACATATAACTTAGTAATAGTTGCCTTGATTACATATTTGAAAGTCAGACATGTGAAATAAATAAAGTTTATTTATTTTTTTTGTGGAGCTTTAAGGCGTCTGACAAAAGTTTTGGTCCATGGAAGGTGTCTGACACTTATGATGCTACTCTACAAATTTAAGTAAAGTAACTCTTATTTTCAGTCACTTTTCTCACCTGATACCTGTGCAGGTGCCCTTATGATAGCTCCACAAACACGCAGGTATTCAAAGCACATGCACGAGATGCTACTTAGAACCTAAAATTTCTTCAATTTGAAAATAAGTTAGGTCTTATCGCTCTGGGATCTTGGACTATTATATTATTATTGACTTACCCGCTCCAGACCAAACGTATTTCATTAAAAACTGCTCCAGCATCACAAACCAAAGTTTCACTCCAAACATATGCTCCATATGTTCAGCTAAAATTTTGAAAGCTTGTCTCAGCTGACTCTGTTCTACTTTATGTCCTCCATAGAACGCTATTTCTTCAGCATTACTAACAATTCTCCCATGGACGTGTCGTAAATAGCCTTTCTTTTCAGCTTCTTGAGCCACCAAGTGACCAAACTTGGGAGATACCAACCTGTAAAAGGAATATAAAAATAGAATTTTAAAAGCAACGTTGAACACAAATTTAAATGGAAGCTGACATAAGGCAAAATATTACATTAATAGAGAGTTATTGGAACTTTTATAAGGTCAAGCAGTAATAGTGCTGTCCTTATAGTGACATATACGCATGCGCATTTGATGTTTTAAATAAGGGGAAATATTATTAAGGTTAGTGCTTGTCCTTATTTGTGCGCGATTACTGCAGTGCACTATCCCGACTTTATTTCATGTTTCATATTTATATGTACCAATTTGTAGGTGATCAGTGTCATCTGTGACACAACTGGACTGGATACAGCCTAACTTTTAATAATAGATTTTAATAGAATAGATTAAATGAATATAAAATAATAATAAATATTTTCCAATGAAGATAAAAACGTATGTACTTAAAAAAAGTGAGGTTACATTTTTTAAAACAATGTAGGTACCTACCTTAATATAATGTCATTATAGAGTTTCATGTTTCAATAACTCCAAATTTTAAGTCTCTTTTAAGGTCGAGCACTTTTTATTTAAGGTCATCACAATTAGGTAATGCAGAGCAGTAAATTCGTGTTTCCAATAACTCTCTATTGAACCGTTTAAATGTATTACAAATGTTAACCCTAATCTTTGACTTAAAAAATTTGATTAGTTGATATTTAGAATACGCGCAAGCGCGAACTATCAATCGGGAGAAATAAGATCATTCAAAATAGGATGCAGACGTACCTTAGTAGCGGCAATGTGTCTTACGTCTTTTTCTAATGTCCCACTGACAGTTCTCGTCAGGTCTGTACTGTGTTGTTTCCGTTAATTATTATTTATGAAAAGTGAATCTTAATCTCATTGTTATATTTATTTAAATAATACAAAAATATGCCTAACGGAAAATCATCAGCATTTTGAAAATTCTCAAATATTTTAAGTTAGAAAAAGAAGCTGGTAATTATTGATTTCATAATCTTTTCGAATTTGGCTGAATACTAACCTCAGGATTAAAGCGGAAAATAATACGACTCCGGAAATAAACACAGGTCCTATCAGAAGATTGGAATGACGTGTTTTCACCAAATTTGCTAAAGCTATGGCCATGAGGAGTATGTCGAAACATGGCTTGGTTATTTGGCCGTATAAATGAGATACTGTGTTCGCAACTGTTTCTATATCGTCAGTAAGTCGTTGGGCACAATTATCTAATCTTCCATCTAAAACTGTAACCCTGTAGTAGCTTTGGTTTTTGAAGTATAATTTATGGGAATGGTCGACTAGTCGGGTACGGAATCTTAGAGCTATGCGGCTTTCCAAATATCTGAAACAAACGTAGTAATAATAAGAAAAATGTGCTTAGCTAGAGGGTCTTCTAAACTTATTCATTTTAAATAATAATAAAATAACTTTTTCCACTACTAGCTGAGAAGTTGACAATTATTGCTTCTTCTAGCTAACTGAGAAGCTGAATTTCTCTATCAGTGGTTAATAAGTGTTTCTATTACTACACTCAGGTGCAAAAAAAACGGTCCCCCTATTTTTTTCTCAAAATCGGCTATGTTTGTTTATTATTTTGGTTTTTGGTTTACACTTTTTATATTTTACCAACAAAGGACTTCCTCCTGGTATAAAAAGACAAGAATATGTTACTTAAACTAAACTTAATAAACAATCACATAAATAAAGGAAAAATACATGTATACTTAGTAAAATTTATGTTAACAACAGCAAACTTTAGAGGTACAGAAAACAAAATTTAACACATAAAGTTGACTTTAGTATTTGGTATTTCCTCCTCTAGCCCTAATTATTGCTTGCATACGGCGTGGCATCCCACTAATGAGCTCACGAGCTGCATTCTGAGAAATATTCTCCTATTCTTCTTGAAGAGCTACACGAAGCTCATTTAGTGTGCTTGGTGCTATAGCACGACTTCTAACACGTCTGCCTAACATGTCCCACACTTGTTCTATAGGATTTGCGTCCGAAGAACATGCTGACCAGTTCATTTTTTCAATGCCAACCTCTGTCAAGTATTCACTGACGCATCTCGCTGAATGAGGTCTAGCGTTGTCCTGCATCAGGATAAAGTTATCGCCAATAAATGGAGCGAATGAAACCACCTGATATGCCAAAACTTCCTCAATATACCGTTATGCAGTCAGTGAGCCCCCATTGATAAACACTAATTCCGTAGAGGGTTCACTTGATATGCCTGCCAATACCATTACGGAACCTCCGTTATGACTCAGCCTAGGGCTAAAAGCACATTCTTGGAATCGTTCCCCATTTCGTCTCCATACTCGTTTTCGTCAGTCTAGTGAATGTAGCGAGAACCTGGACTCATCGGTAAAGAGTATATTACTCCATTGCATAAGATTCCAATTGGTATGTTCACGAGCAAAGTGCAATCTCGCTACCCGGTGACGTGGAAGTAACTTAGGCCCAGTTGCTGGCCTAAAAGCTTTTAACCCAACCTCATGTAATCTTCGGCGAACTGTCCATTTTACTTACATTTTTACCACGAACCTCCAGAAATCGATTTCTTGTCTGTACTGAAGTCAAATGACGATCGATCCCTTAGAGAATTTAGTACAATAAATCTGTCATCTCGAGCGGTAGTTACCCGTATTCTACCACTACCAGGCCTTCTTGTGTTTCTTCCAGTATCCCCAAAACGTTGTAACACCCTTTGAATGGTAGAACGACCAACATTGAGTAATCGAGCCACATATCTTTGGCTTCGACCATCTTCCACAAGATCTACTGCTTTAGCAAAATCTTCAGCACTTAAAACCATAATTAAGACTTTAAAATTGTCAACGTTGATATTGACAATATTAACATTAACAAAAAATTTCCTAGCAACCGCCCAACAATTGAAAACACATAAGCTCCTTTCGAATTGCATGAATGAAATATGGAACTTTTGAATTAGAATTTTCCAAAATGTTCTCCTTTTATGTAAAACGAATGTATTCCACATGTATTCCAACTTTTTGTATTTAGAAGGAAGTCCTTTGTTGATAAAGAATACAAAATATAATTTAAAAACCAAAATAATAACCAAATTAAGCCGATTTTGAAAAAATAATAGGTGGTCCGTTTTTTCTGCACCTGAGTGTATTATTAACTTAAGTCAATAATGGACAAATTCAAATATTTTGAGAATTCAGGGATAGTAGTCCAACAAAAACTTGTGCAACATAATTTTGTATACCTAGGAGATTGTCAACATATTTGCTGATTGAAATTACCTATCAAGATAAAATTATGTTAATAAAAATGCCAATAGTTTAAAATTCGCACTCAACCAAAAATTACTGATGACATAACGAGTACGTTCATAATATATCGAAAGCTGACAGTGTACTTGTCAGTCTGACGACGGGGTAAACGCTTCTCGTGGTGCGTTTGTCAATTATTTTTAATTTCTGTCTTAAATTAACACCATGGTGATGAAGACATTTATAAACCTCGCACCTTATTCCGCTCGGAGCAAAGCTCCTCGCGAAATAATCTTAGTGCTCGGTCAATAATAATAGTCTTCACCACCTTGGTGAGTAAAATACTATTATGTACAGGATTTTTACGATAAAAAGACGATAATGTCATTTTTAGTTACTTTCCTGATTATCAAAATAAATAAATTAGTTTACCAACCGTAAATACAATTTATCCTCAACAGCCAGGGCAATTTTCTTGCTAACCGGTTGGCAAAACTTCAAGGCGTTGTCAGATCAACTGGTAAAATTCCCCAGTTTGTTTTGACGTTTATTGAAATTCGATCATCGCCTAATATTTACATGTTTTTTTGGTGCTTTTAAATTCATTGTTTCTTTGATTAAAAAAACAGTTATTTTCATAACTAATTATTTAGGCAAATCTGCAGTGTGTAGTTAACAAAATGCCGAAGCAGCTGGACAGTAAATGTCAAGAGATGGTAACATCTTTGTTAAGGTATTTTGAACGAGAATGCCGAAATGGAAGCCCGCTTTTCCCGCTTACTGCTGTAAGAGACGTAAGTAAAAGTATTCCCTATTTGTATTCATTATTATATCAATCTAACATCAGATTTTCTAGTTTTCGTTAAGTATAGAAAAAAACTACAGCTTGGCAACATCACAATATTTTGTTTTGCAACGTCATCGTCTTTTTATCATAAATAAACTATATTATGTTTGAATACATTATTTTTCAAGGTTAATATATTTTTTACTCTTGTTTGGGTTGGCAGCAATTTTGAAATGATAAGAGAATTGCATGATGTCAAACAACATGCTTCGCAAGAATTTGTCGCAATTTCTTGCAAATTGTATTCCTCTAAGTCAAGCGGCATTAATTCTGCGTGGCTTTATTGAATATACATTAACACTGGAAAAAACTCGAAGTTTCTTTCTAGTAGGATTTGGGGGGAAGAGGAGGTGAAAATAAATTGTTCAGCTAAAACTCTTCTCCTCTTCCTTTTAAGTTGGCACAATACTGATAATCGAAAACATGATAGTATGCAAAATGTTTCAAATAAAGGATGGTCCTCAAGTAATTGTACATAGAAGTACAGTTCAATCTTCACTTTAAAATATTGCTATTTAAATCAACTAGCCTTAATGAAATATTAATATTAAGAAATATGCAGGGTGTTAAACATGGAATTTTAATTTTCGTTTTTTACAAAACTTTAACGCTTTTTGACGTAAATGCAAAAATATTTCGGTTTGAAGGTTTTTTGATATGAGAAATCATAATTTTGTATCTATTCCGATGAATTTTGTAGGGGGCGCCACATAGGCCAAGTATGGGGCATAAATGTACGCAAAATTTGTTCATCTTAATACTAAAAAAATAATTATCGTACACACTACATTTTTCGAACGTAATTTCATTGAATAATAATCATGTAGTTAATCACTAAAATGTGATTATCTCTAAAACCGTTCAGATTTGGAGATACCAGATATACCTTTTTGGAACTTTAGTTCTTTACGTCAGCTTATGTTTGAGCAACCAGGGGGTCGCGACGCAAAAGATCTGACCGTTACGTTACGTAATAGGTCTGTTCGTAGAGCAGTCACAAACGGTTGGAAACTGGACGACTCATGCGCAGAGTCTTTTTGACGACGATTTTTATTCACTGCGCTTGAGTCGTCCAGTTTCCAACCGTTTGTGACTGCTCTACGAACAGACCTTATGTTACGTTTCTTCGTTATGTGGCTTGCTTGCGTGCGTGTGCTCTCTCCTGAGTCTCTCTCTCGTTTACGAAGCAGCGATTCATATGCTTCGGCCGGGAATCGAACCCGGTACGCCCGCGTGGAAGGTGAGCATTCTACCACTGAACTACCTATGCTACATTAAAATTCTATGCAAAGCTGGTATTCGCAGTTCTGGTGATCTTCTTGAATTTGTTCGGATACATTTTTACTATCATTTCATAATTTTTTTTTGCGCGATTGATCTTTTTTGTTTATTTACAGCATCGGTTGTCAGGACGGTAGGTTGTGTTTACTGGTTTCTAAGTTTAACACGTCGGTAAGTGATCTACTTACCGTTCAGACGTCGAAAAGTAATAAATAGCAAAAACAATTTCACCAAAATGCAAAATATATTTTAAACTGATCGAGAAGTATAAATGTCACTTTTGACATTTCGTTCATTTCGAAGAAATTTAAATTATTTTATTCGGAATTTATTTCAATACGATCGCGCAAAAAATGGTATAAGCATCTCGAACGTTTGCATGTAGATTCCTCTCGTAAAATTGGACAAAATCATGTAAGGATTAAAAGGTCTAGCACATTTACTTTTCGAAATACAGGGTGTTGAAATTTTGAAAACTTGAATGTTTTAATTCGATAACTTTAAAATGGATGGATAAATTGATTTGACATTTTGCAGGTCGTATTTAAATGTAAAAGGGCATATTTTGATAGAAATTGTAGTTTGTGCAACTAGTGTGGATATGATGGCCATATCGCACGAGAACGAAGTTTGAACACGACGCCGTAGGCGGAGTGCTCAATCGTTCAAGTGCGATATGGACAATCCACACAAGTCGAACAACCTATTTTTTCTACGACCCACTTAAGAAAAAATCTAGAAAATAAAAATTACTATAAACTGTAATATAACTTCAAATTGAAAATTTAACAATTCAATTTTATGTTTCCACTAATTTTTTTGTGGTAAACGTACAGTTCTTTAATATCCAATTTGTACGGTTTCCCTTTTCAAATATACGATGCTGTTATAAGTAGATGTTGCCAGTCGGACTCCCTCATGAAGGGTACCGTACCATTATCTATAATAATGAATATTCTGCTAAATATTTCAAACGTCTACCTGTTGTCGTTATTAACATCAAGCAGAATAATTATTTAAAAATAAAATTAACAATAAAAAAAAGCTTCTTCACGGGGAATTGAACCCGGGTCTACCGCGTGAGAGTCTGGTTTTCTTACTACCCGAGCACCGAGGAATATGCAAATTGTTTATCTATAACGTCAGATGTATTACATAATTTTTGCTTCAAAGGAACTAAAGTTCCTACCGTGTGTCCCGCGACACGTTCTACCTTTTTTTTTTCATTGTAATGATGTGGCTTCAATTATTTGTCACAAAAGTAGCGCTAATGTAAAAGGCAAAAAAGTTTTGCGTACACTTATGCCACATATGTGGCCTATGTGGCGCCCTCTACAAAATACATCAACATAGGTACCTATAAAATTATGATTTCTCATATCAAAAAACCTCCAACCTCAAATTTCTGTGTATATACGTCAAAAATCGTTAAAGTTACTGTAAAAAACGAAAATTAAAATTTCATGTTCAGCACCCTATATCTATCTTAATATCAACATTTTATCAAGGTTAGTTGGTTTAAATCGCAATATTTTGAAATGAAGATTGTACTATACTTCTATGTACAAATAATTAAGGACCACCCTGTATAAATTCAAATTTAGATAACTTACTTGATCATACTGTTGATAAAAGTAGCAGGAATCGCGACTGCAAACCATTTCCCCAACTGCCTCACAAAATTCTTCGGCTCCTTCATCACAATATATTTCACTATAGTACCTTCTAAGTTAGCCACATAAATACTCAAAAACGTCCTTAAGAATAAAAATATAGTGTGGCCGCTTAGTAGAACGGTTTCTGTACAAATCAAACTGGGTATCATTATCTTAAATAATTTGATAAATTGTAGAATAAAAGCTAAATTGAAGTTCGGTATACTATTTTTAAGTCTTCCTTTCGATTTCTTGTTCTTGACTATACCGTTTTTTCTAAGATCCTTTTGAACTATGTGGTTATTATTTAAAGTGAGATTACTTTTTGGTTTATGGATAAACGAATGAACGAGAGGGTAACCTATTTTGTATCCATAGGTACAAAGGGCGACGGCAATGAATGCTCCCGAAAAAAAGTTTTTGTTGGCGCGAAAAGTGTGTTCGCCTTTTTCGAAAAATTTTGATATTACTGCTGGCATTTTGTTGGATTTGTTGTTGAATTAGATTTTTTTAATTAAAGCTACTTAGGCAAGAGCAGAATCGGTGACTGAGATAAGTTGTTAGGTACATTCTTCCATGGTTCCAGTTCTGTAACAAAAAAAAAGGTTAGTCGACAAATTAATATTTTGCACAACTTTTGACCCCCCATCTTTTTTTGAGGGTTACATTCAACAAAATATGTCCAAGTTTTGTTGTACAAACGGATGAAAAATTTGACAATTTTACAGTGATATCTTTGATAAAAATGAACTAAAAGTTCATAATCACTTGAAGAAGAGCTGAAAAAAATAAAGAATAAGTGAATAATTTTGTATTGTGTGTGTCATTCTTTGGCCATCCTAATAAGAAGCCAGAGATTTTTTTTCAAATGTCCGGTATTGACTATAGTCTGTACAGAAAGTACGAGGAGTAATAAACCCTAAT